>JABUQX010013111.1:0-66849 GCA_015478945.1 Trachelipus rathkii | reverse complement strand
TATATATATAATATATATATATAATATATTATCTATATATATATATATAGTTATATTATATATTACTATAATATATATACTACTTATAATATATACTATATATGTTATACGTATATATATTATATATATAATATAGTATATTATAAATATATGATAATTATATATATATATATTATATATATATATCATATATAGTATATACTTACTATATATTATATATATATATATATAAACTTTGAGCTGAATTCCAAAAACATTTTGCAAGGTATTCAAGCCAAAGGCAAAAAGAAATGCTTAATCTTTTAAGAGTGTGGGCCAAAAAAAATAGACCAAAGAAAAAGAAAAATAGTCAGAAAAGAAGAAAACTTCAAATGTGTTGCCAAGAAAATGTAAAAACAAAAATAAAAAAAAAGTCTAAAAAATATACCCCAAAAAAGAGACTAACAAGGTTGCCTAAAAAAAGAAACCGAGCAGGGCACCAAAAATCCGCACAAAAATCTATAATACTAAAATAGGTTAAATTATTTTAATTGCCGCAGATTGTAGCTTCTTCGGAATGTTCCCTTTTGGAAAGTTGCTCCTTTTCAACCGTGGGAGAGATTTCCCCTTCTCTTATTACACATTTTAGAGGAGGGATAAATCAACCCTACCCTAACAATTACAAAAGGGCATATATATAATACATATATAATATATACTATATAATATATATATATAATTATATATATATATATAGTATATATATATAATATATATATTATATATATATATAATATATACCTATAATATATTGACAGGAAATTTACTTCAATCTCCAAAATATTCATTATAACTTATTATTTTTGAACAAAATTTGACAATTTTTAGCTTGGTCAACGACACCAACTTTTCTTAAAATAATTATTTTATTAATTATTCAATATATAATCAAATTATCAAATACATTGTTAAAAGTTAACACTATTTAGTAATACAAAGCTTTCAGCCAGCATAATGCGCGGCCTACTTCAGGTGAATTTATAGTTTTAAATGATCTGCCTAACACAAACTCTCATATCGAATATAAATTTATAGTTCTGGACATGCGTTGCTAGTTTTTTACATTTTTTTAGCGATTTTTTCTATTAAATATATTTTCAAATGAATGGATCATTAAATATTGAAAAAATGTCCATACTTTTCATTTCTCATGTGTTGTTTATTGTAGTTACTTACTAGTCTTTTATTGCAGGCTTAGGATCTCCTGTCATGTTTTCTACTTAGTTAGTATACTCGATAACCATAAGTGATAGGTTGCATAATGCCTATATGTAGATTCTTAGTTGGTTGAATTTTCTTCATGTGGAATGTGTCAAAGCTTGAGTTTTTGATTGCCTATTAATAGATCATGTTATGTGCTGCGTAATGTTGTCTCCCTGAAGTTTGTTTTTCACCAATTTAGGATGATCTGGACAATTATGGCAAGGGACTTGGTATATGCGCAATGTCTGTTTTTATTGAATTTTTAAATTTATTGGGTTTCAGAACAGACCCTAACCTGTCATTTTCGCAAGTGTTTCTGCTTTTGTAAAATATAGATTTTGGTATTAATTTTCTTGATCTCACCTACCAATTAACGGGTCAAAGACGACAGAAGATATGATCGTAATATTTTGGACGATGTGATTATCTGTCCTCTGGATAGCAATTTTTGTTTTGCCTTTTTTAATGCCTTAGAGATTACTAGCGTTTGGGATATTATAGATTTTTGGAGCCGTGAAAAAAACAAAAAGTCTTATATTTCGGTCTCGTATAGTGAGGACGAGCAAATGCGTTAGTGCTCAATTAAAGAACAGTGGGTTGAGAGGGGTACTATTTTTGTGCTAGTTAAGTATGAAATATGAGTACCAGCCATGGATTATAACTTATTGTGCGATGAAGGTTTTCTATATATTGAAAAATTGAAGGAGGAAGGAGTATTCCAGTCTATTAATGTGTCAAGAAAGGAAAGTGATTTGTTTTTGGCCAATTTTAGTGTGAACTGTAAATTATTGTCTATAGAGTTAATGTGAGTTGGAATATCCTGTGGGTTTGTGTGCTTGGGTATGGCGCAAAAGACATCATCCACGTATCTGTACCAGTGGAGGTTACTAAATAAAGTGTGTAGGAAGAAATGATATTTTTCCACTAGTTCCATAAAGAGATTGCTAATGATGGGTGACAGAGGAGAGCCCATGCTTAATCCATATTTTTGTTTGTAGTATTTGGTATTGTAATGAAAATAATCGTGTTCAAGGGTAAGTGTAATTAGATTTTTGATGAGTAAAAACGGATATGTAAGAGCTATGTTATTGTCCTATTTATGTTGTTCTAATAAGGACAAAGCCAGAGGGATCGGAACAGACGTAAATAACGAAACAGCATCAAAACTGACAAATTGAAATGATTGTGGATTTATATTATGTATTTATTGAGGATATGGTTGATAGGTAGTTTTATTGGTATTATTATATTAGTATATATATAATTATATTTAGTACGATATTATAAAATAGTTTAGTGGTTGTGGGGGTTTTGTGTGTGTAGTGTGGTGTGTGGGGTGTGTGTTGGGTGTGGGTTTTGTTTTGCGTGATTTCCTGGTGTGGTGGGTTTTCTGGTTGGGGTGGGTGTGTGCGGTGGGTTATGGGTTGGTGGTGGTTGTGTTTGGGTTGTGGGTGTTTGTGTGTGTGTGGTGTGTTGGGAATGATGGTGTTTTTGGGTGTGAAATTAGTGGTGAACATATGGTGATGTGTGTTTTTCACCCGGTGAGTGACAACTGTAATATTATTATTAGTATATTATATAGTTATATATATATTATTAATTATTATTTGAGTATTTTTATTAATATCAGTAATATAGTATATATTATAGTATTATATAATAGTGTGTATAATATCTTATACCTTCCCCGAAGACTGTGTAAAAACAAGAACATGAGAAAAGACGCATTAAAAAATATGACAAATATATTAGTTAAGGTGGTTGAAGATGAGATATATTTGGGGCAAATGATAGGTGGTGCAGTGTGTGCAGCCTATTAGCGAGAAGCAATGGGAATGGTGCGGTGAGTTTTGATTGATTATAGGTGTTATTAGTGTGTTGTTATGTATTATAAATATATGTATTAATTATATATAATATATGATTAATATATTGTTGGCAACCTCCCATGATGTGGATTTTCAGGGCCAATGGCCGGTTATGTGATCTGGGGGGTTTCCGTAGCACTAGATCAAATATATATAATGATTAAGTATATTATATTAACTGATATATGGTATATGATATATATATAAATATATATAGCTGTAGTATATATATAAGTATATTTATATGTATAGTTGGGGTATGAGGCAATTTTGGACTTATATAATATTAATATATATATAGTAGTATATATAGAAATATAGATAGATAGATAGGTATAAATATATATAATATTTAATATATATATAATATAAATTATATATAATAATAATATTAACGAGACAATCAACGCTCTTAAATCGTGGATTAATCAAGCAGCTTTTGAGAGCAAGCGCCGAAGTTATAAAAACAGATATAAGTTAGATAAAGGCCTATCGTATAATTCTATCAAGTAACCAGTCTAAGGTTTATTAACTTTTCCTTATCAGTGCTGGATGGTTCTATCCGCAGACCCATACCAAACTCTCAAGTAAGAGAAAAAGCCTCAGAAGTCTTTTCCAGCGCCGACGGTTCCATCCGCGATTCGTCGCTTTTGTTTTAACTTCTTTTTATCCTATCTTATTCCGGTCATTTTTTCCGTTGTATGCCCAACTAATAACATCTTTGTCCGTAAAAATGCGAAGTTGTTGTCTGTCAAATGAACACCAGAAGCTTTTGAAACACTTAAGCAAAAGCTTATTGTTGAGCTGATATGTGCAGTCCCAGATTTTGTATAATAGAATTTATCATCTCAACTGAGTCCGAGTGGGAATGGTCCGAGCAGTCTTGCACAAATAAGATTCTCAAGGAAAGGACCGGCTCCAGTCTATTTGCTCAAAAATGTTAAGGTATAGGCTGAGAAAGAAAATGGTATTCTCAGTATAGATCGCTGAAGTCTTTGAGCTACAGGGCTCTTTCTAATCCGCACTATATGTTTGTGGTTATAAAATAAAAATATTTACGGATCACCAACCTCTCGTTTCCATTTTCAAAAATAAAGACTTATCTCACAAGCTCGCTAGGTGGGCGCTCAAAGTTAACGCTTTCGATCCCGAAATATTGTATATTGAAGGGAAGAAAAACATCTGTCCAGATTATTTGTCTCGCCACCCCCCTTCTATCGTCCCAGTCAGTTTTGTATCTGATGTAGAATCTTCTTACTTAAATAAAAAGTTATGCAACCTCACCTCCGAAGTTATTCAAAACGAACAAGAAAAATGTCCGAGGTTATCTCCAATTATAAAATTCATCAAAGAAAATGGTAAAATATTCAGTTTCCCTCATGTATATATTAAGAATATCCTGTACTATGTTACGAAGGAGATGCAATATCTCATTGAAGTTCCGGATTCTTTAATTTATACTGTCTTAAATCTTAATCATTGCAATCTTGGAGCCGGCCACATGGGTCATGTCTGAACCGAAAAGAGAATTAAAGAACGTTACATTTTTCCAAGAAATGTTGAAATTAGTCTTCCAATTCTGTAAAGAGTGTCCCTCTTGTTTAAAGGTTGTGGGTATATTAGGTCGTAATAGGTTCATTCTTCAATGTCTTCAGAGTGGACGCGAAATCGCAGTGCATAGTGATAATTTTAAAGTGGTTCCTGAACCGATTCTAAACCCTAATCCTCCTCAAAAGTCAAATCATTCCTCTTCTAAGCATAATAAATCTATACAAGTTCGTTTCAATATTGACGAAAATGATGAAACAGAACAAATGTCTCCAAATGATTCACAAGAAGATGAGTCAGAACACTTCATTTTCCCCCCACAAATACACACAGAGATTAAACAAAAATCCGACTCTAGGAATCAAACATTTTCCCGCATGAAGCTTCAAAATCCTGCATTTAATGCTACTCATGCTTAATCTCTTAACCCTGCAAAATTCAAAGTGTGCAAGATAATCCGAGAGATCAAACTTTCAGGTCAGACAGTACATTTCAATCCTCTTTCTCTGGTTTTCGTAATCCTTATGATAGTTCTAACGAGCAAAGTTTCAATAGGTCAAAGTCTGAATCTGATATTTCTGATAGTAGCTATGTTCCTCATCAACATTACAAAGGACCAAGAGAGCAGAGTCCTCGGTGGTTAAGGTCATCTAAGAAGATACATCCTACACATAGCACTCCAATCCTGAATGATGACAACATTCAACCTTCTTGTTCTTTTACTCGTAACGACTTATCATTCTCCGAATAACAATTTCAGGTTTTCTATGTTCTGTTAAAAGGCTTGCAGTTTATGGTAAGTGTTTTGATGGACTACTGATGGATATATTGTAGTAATTTATTCATTTTTTTATATTTTTTTGTCATGTTTTAAAACATCCCTGAATTCCTGTATCTGATGTATGGAGGTGATAGTCGCGATCTTGGAAGAATTGAAGAAATGTTTCTGTTATATATATTGCTATGATATGTAATTATTATGAATAGATTAGCGTTAAATAACTTTTGTTTTGAAATCATATTCTGTACAAATTAGAATGTAGTAGAAATTTTAAAAGGTGTAAAATTTATTTTTCAGGGGAGAGGGTATTCTTTACCGAATAAATATTTATTCTTAAAGCCTCTTCTAAAAACAAAAGATTTAACTTTTATATAAGTTTGTAAAAAATAGTAAATAATATTATTAAGAGTATGAGAGAGTCGGGCGAATACATGCCTGAGTCAATAATTCTTTAGTATGGTAAGAACGAAAGTATAGAGTCTCCAGAGTCTGTCACGAGACAGAGTGAGACGTGTTAAAGTTTCTATGTGGACTGAGAGAGTGAAGTGCATTTACAATCGAGCTTTATTTTGAAGGTCATTTAACTGCTGTTCTGAGTGCTGAGCCATTCTTGTGTATTATTATATATATTCATACAAGTGAATATAACATTTCTTTTATGTGTTCGATTTAACATATTTATTATTTTAAGAAGTTCATGCTTATAAAAGTCTTTGAAATATTTTAGTCTTGCAAGTGACTTCAATATTCTTATTTCCATTTATTCGAATTCGTCATGCACAGAAAAGTGTATTTTTAACTATTATAACTATTTATTATAGAAGTGAATAAACTGTGTTATCCTTTATGAATATTTATGTGATGTGATGAACTATATGTGCCGAATTATTCTCTGAGGTATTATTAATTCATTTAGTAAGCTTGATATTTCACATCATAATTTCGCAACGAAGAGTAAATCTACAGAATCTACAGGTATTGTCATTCCTCAAATATCACTCCCTCTCTCTCAGACCAAAGCTCACATTTACAATTATTATTGAATCTCTCTCTCGTTTGTACAAATTTATGAGTCTCATATTCCATTACTTAACTACTTGTAAGTTTTAAGAAGATTGAACTATTTATTTTGTAAATAATTTATGTCTACATTATTATATTGGATCTTGACTATATTGAAGAATTATTTTTATTTATAAGGAGAAAGAAACTATTTTTGACAATTATATTATTAAGAAGAAATATGATTACATATATATTTGAATAAGTAAAATTTTAGATATATATCTGAGTATTCTTGTACCTCCATCTGCTTGACCATTTCATAAATATTGTGGTGTCTGTTTTGATTGAACAGTTTCATCAAGGGAATCTTTATGCATTCTTCGCGAGTTCCGATGGTCATCCCAAGTAGGCTCACACGGTGTAATAATCCTTAAGTCCCTGTAATGGAAATAGAAACAGGGGAAATATATATATATATATATATATATATATATATATAGTTATATATATATATATATAAATATAGATATAGATATATATTAATATATATAAATAAATATATATATATATATAATAATTATTTGATATATTAGTGAGAGTAAATTTAACTCAAGTATAGAATCCTGTCAAAAGACCCTTTAACAAAGAGTTTTTTGCTTGAATTGGCTCATTAAATTTTAGTGTTTCATATAATAACTTGTTAAAGACCTATTTTTTTTTATTTTTTTGTCTTTGGTTGTTTAAACATTTACAAATTTACATTGCTTTTATCATCAACTTTTTGTGTACTTTTGTTCATACAAGTCTTCAACTATCAATCCTTTATTTTCTATCATTGGCAGTGTCCATTTCTTGTCTGTTTCCTTTTTAGATTATCACTATTAGGTCCTTTAGAGCTTTAGAGTCTTAAGTTTATAAAAATAGGTTGAAGTATTGCTTTATTTTTAATAACATTGTTACAGTATGGGTAAACATATGGGAAAACCATTCTTGGGGTTTGAAATTTACAGTAAAAAAATTAAATAAATAAAAAAACTTTTTAAACATGTTTACATTCCATGAAAGAAATATTTAGACTGAAAATCTCATTATCTTTTCTAGGTGATGTAACTGCAGAAGAATTATTTAATATGTTCTTCCAAATATTTTTCACTGGCTTAAAGACAACCTAAAAAAACCAATCTTAAGTCATCGAGACCAAATTATTTAAATGTCTGAGGCTATTTAAAAAAATTTTAATAAAGCGTACATAAGAATAGGGCACATGCTTAATCACGAAAATATAAAATTTGATTTAAATGTTCTGGAGTTTGCAGGCTATGAGTGTAATGCAGAAAGGAAGCTTAAAAAAGCACCCTACTGTAAGCATGCGAGATACAAAGTATATTAAAATGTTTCTGGTGCATGGCCATGAATGTTAATCATAAGAGTAGCATAAGAACACACATGCTTAAACTGAAAATATAAAATTATTTAAATGTGCTGAGTGCAGCTAATGCGTGTAATTGATAAGGAACCTTAAAACGGCACATCTTAAGCATCGAGATACAAAGTTATTTAAATGGTTCGATTGCACTAGTGAGTCTATATCGGAAACGGACAATTAAAGCAACATGCTTAAGGCGATCGAGATACAAAGTTATTTAATTGTCCAAGTGCAGCTACGAATGTAATCAAAGAGGCTCTCTTAAACGGCATGAATTATCAGAATATATAAATATTAGATTAAATGTGCTGAGTGCAGCTATGGAGTGTAAATGAAGAAAGCGAACTCGGTTCACCATTACTAACATCAGAGATAACCTTGATGCAAAAATGGTCTAGTGCAGCTATGAATGTGATCAGATGAATACATGACGGTAATACATTAATGCTTAATCCACTGAAAACATAAAATATTTAAAGTGCAGAGTGCAGTTTTGAGTGTAATGATAAATGTGAATTTAAAATGCCACATGCTAAGCAATCGAGATACCAAGTTTTTAATGTTCTGAGTGCAGCTATGAATGTATAAAGAGAGGAAAATTAAGATGCAAATTCACGGAAAATATAAAATTATTTCCAATGTGCGAGTGCAGTATGAAGTGTATGAGAAGAAGCTTAAAACCAGCCCTGCTTAGTCATCGAGAGACACTTAAGGGTTAGTAAATGTTTGAGTGCCTGCTATGAGTAGTAATTGGAAACCAGGACACTTAAAACGGCAGCATGCTTAAACATCGAGATACAAAGTTATTGAAAACTGTTAAGAAAGTATGAAAGTAATATAAAAGTAGTAATATAAAGATAGGTAGAGATAATTCAGTTCGATTTCTCTAACCTCCTTAAAAGGGAGAAATAAAAATAAAATTGAATAACATTCGTATTTAGTGATGAAACAAAATGGGATTACAGTGCCTAAGCTTATGGCTTGAAAAGAACAATCTTATATGCACTAAAATGGGTAAAGGAAAATAGTTGTAGAAGTTAAAAAAGAATTTCTGTATGACATGAATGAATTGCCTGACTAGAAAGAGTTTTCCTCTTATTCATGTCTGAAAGATATATTAAACATTGGTGAAGTGGAGGCTTATTAATGAAATGGAATAATATAATAGAATAATTTTTTTTTTAAGCAACTGCTTAATATTATGAAGAACGTAGTCGAGTCAGCTTGTATTAATACAAATTTGTTATTTGCATTCAAACTAAAGTCCTTAACTTTAGGGAACAAAAATGTTCCAATTTGCAAGTCCCTTCTTAGATGATTATAAATTCCTCATTAAATAGCTGGGGTAATGTGTGTGTGCTTCGGGGGTTGTACAAGATTGGAGTGGTTTGCTGACTGATTTGATTAATTAACTTTAAAAGTTAAATAAAAGTATAATCGAAAAAACCAGAATTTTGCGACGTTCCAGTTCAATCTAACTCCGTCAATTATTCGTCATTACATAATTCGGTAAGTCTTGAATCACTGCCAGAGCGACTAATTGTGAATGTAAATCTAAAAATATTTCATAGGAAGGAGTAAATCTATTATAAGTTATAGAAAGCCCAGAACTTCCTTTGGGTGGACTTAAATCTAAAAGTTCACAAGTATAATGAGTATTTAACATGTGAGTCATGATGGCGAGAGTGGATATGAATTTGATTAAATTACTTGTAAAAGTGTGTAAATTTTTTTAAAATTCAATACTTAATTAATTTTAAAATGTTAAGTGAATTAAATTAATGAGTGAAATTCTGCTAAAATTAGTAAATTTAGCAAAATCTCTTGAGGCAATGAGACTTCCAAAAGTATCATGATTTGGTCTTGAAGTGAAAAATAAAAGTTTGGAAATAAATTAAAATTTGGGCAAGTTTTAAAACTGAAGAGTCTCAGATCCTCTTCAAGATCTCTATGTAAGTCCTACAAGATGGTAGTACACAGTGTTGCCAAAAAGTAGACTAATGCTACAAAATTGCTCTAAATCACAATGTGTTCTGAAAATAATTAAAGCCGATGATATTCAGATGTTGAAACTAAATTTATATCAAGCAGAGAAAGTAATTTGCCATTCTTAATAATGTTGCTAAGCTAGAAGGTAACAAAATCCAGACTATGTTAATGGAAATGTTATCAATAAAATTTTCACCTCTTAACGAGACAGTAAATCTAGTAAGAATGTTAGAAGCAGCTCAATGTAAATTCATATTTAAACAAATGTGAGGTAAAGGTTCCTAAAATCTTCTCCATGTTCTTTATAAATGAAAAGGTACTGATAAAGACCCTTCCCTTATTTATCCTTTTTACACATCGATCTTGGAGAATCTTCAAGAGATTTTAAATGCAGAAAAAAATTTATTATGTTGCAAGACAATCTTAGAAAGTCATCAGAAAGGAAATAAAAGAGATTAAATCGTCAAAAGATATTATTAGGCAATCAAATTTAACAGTTGGAGGGTGTCTATAGTAAAGTCGGAATCATATTTTAAAAAAAAAATGAGTTCAGCATCCCGGAAATGTAAAGGGACCGGAGAATCGGCAAGAAAAACAGACGAGAAGAAAATTTGAAGAATTAAGTTGCAAGATATTATCTTAGAAAGGCATCAGAAAGGACGTAAAGAAGACAAACTGGAAAAATTACTACTAATTTTTGAAGAGAGCAAAGATTAATTTGTAAATATATCTAGTACTATTACAGGGTGGAATAAAAGGAATATAGTTTTCAGTGCTTATGACTGAAAGCGAAATATAGAATTAAACAAAAGCATTCTAAGTTGTAAGTAATAGATAATGATATAAAGTAATGACACCTCTAATGTAGAGACCCTGCGACCGGCGCGAGTGTCTTACTTGTATCGTACTGTGTAGATGGAATTCACAATATTACATTAGATTGATAAAAGTTGTCAATCGCAGTGAAATCGAATGTAGGAGTTTATCACGTGAATCAATAATATCAAAAAGTAAATTTTGATGAATATTGATGGAAATTTTGTAGAGAGGAGAGATAGAGGCTTTGATATCTTCTTCAATTTAAATAGTCAAAGAACTTCGGGAGAAAAAGTAGAAGTAAAAAAATTACAAGAACAGGAGAAACCCAAGATCTGTGGGACTCTTACTTACTTAAACTAGTTGTTTCACAACTCAAACGTTAAACGGGAATATTGTCAATGATTTTCGCATCACACCGTAAAGGTCGTCCTATTTGTTTCCCTGCAAGGTTAAATAAACTAAATTTCCACTCTAAGTATCCTTGGAAATTGACGATTTGATAATGGCAACGATTGCACTGAAATTCGACATATAGTATGTCTCGTTCTACACAAAACGGAATGTGTAATGGTGCTCTTGAAAATATGTGCTCGTCAAGTAGAATGTTGAGATTTATAGTAGACATGGAGGTCTTTCCTCTTGCGATCTTTTGTTAATGGGATATGAGGCGTTGAGTTCCGTAAATGGTAATTCCCTTAAAACTGTTATAGTCGTGGCTGTCAACAAAAGTCATTTGCGAAAATCAGTTCTATGGATGAAACCATTTTCAGCTCCTATTTTGTCTTACGGAGTGATTGTGTTGGAGACTAACCAATACTAGTTGCAACATGTAATGATGATCTCTTTTTTCAAAACGTGAATCAAAAGTCACGAATAGATCAGTATCAAACGAGGACTGAACGCACCACCTTTGAAGACTGTATTGAGCGTGTGTATGAGTGAAATGAACACTTGAGGAAGCGAATACTGTTGCACAATAACACATGGTTCATGTGAACGCACGCCGAAATATTTACTACGGTACTCTCGACAATGTTTCCGCTGCCTAAGGTGTGCGTGCTTCGAGCTGAGTTCTAAGATTCACTTAAATTTCGCCTAACCTATTAATGCATTTCTGAAGACTATACTTTGTTCACTACACCTCACACACGTGACGGCGACCCTCAGTAGAACAGCTACGTTTACAGCCGACAGTTCTAATCGAGGAGGTCGCTCGTAGATGCCAAACCCATGGACAGTGTTACATGGAACCCGCTGGGCACTGCCCCCCCACCGGGCAGTGCCCCAATGGACTCTAGAACTAGACTAGAATTCACCATAGTCATAGTCAATATTTCAAAATAAGTATCTAACTTACCGAATAAGCATTTTTCATTAACCCAGAGTATCTAAAGCAGCACATCACCTCCCGAGAGAAAACCCATTGGATGCGCCCCTTGAAAGGGAGTGAATCCTGCTAGAGGGGATCACCCCGAAGGGTTGTAAGCGGGTTTTGGGCCTCAGCACGAAGGGCTCATCATAACCTCCTTCGGAGGGGTAATTCGCTTACACCCCTTGCGGTATTCCCCTCTCAGAATTCGCTTCTTTTAGCAGGGCGCAATCCTTGGGTTTGGCTCTCGGGTAGGTGATTGTGCCTGCTTGATACTCCTGGTTAAGGAAAAACTGTTTATTCGTAAGATAATACGTTATGTAAGATATTATTATGACTATGTGATAATTAACACGATGTTTGAGAGAACTCTATGAGTTTTTGTAAATGTTACGGTGCTAACTGACGGTAAGTGTAGAATGTGAGCCTTAGGAAAGTTTTTGTTGAGTATGTTAGGTTTGCCCGAAAAATTTTGCTAAGGTCTACGTTTATTCATAGTCAAATGATGTTTATATCCTCGAGATGCGTGACACTTTTGATGAGATAGTCAGATTTCATAGTTTCAGATGCTGGTATCTTTGATAAATGTCTCTTTGTTACGGGAATTTGTTAGTGAATACGCCATTTACACGAAGCAGATATGTCGGACAACTGGGAAACATATCGAATACTGTATGACCTGTTAGTACTCTTCCTTTGGATTAAGTATGGATTTTCTCAAATGTAGCTGATATTGATCTCTTTACGCGAATTGTTAGTGGATCGCCATTTGTACATTATATTTCTTTGTCCGGTTATATTTTTAGCTTTAATTGATGCTTAAAATCTGTTGTTGCGTACGCAATATAGTTTCGTATTTCAGTAATAGCAAAGAACGTATTTTTATGTTTGTTAGCAATACAATTTAAAATTTTAAAAAATTCAGACAGATCAATTAGGCGGATGGGTGGATAGGGGACGCAGGGATGGGTGGGTTTGGATTTACATGATTTTACTGGTTTCACCGATTAAATCATAAACTGGTTACGCCTGTAGTCTGTGATTAGTTTATTCAAAGAAGTTTTTTTAGGTTATGTTTGGATATCTCTCTCAATTAATGTTTATTGGTTAATACTGTGTTGGGTTATGTGTGTGCAGTTTTCGTTGGGGAATCTGTATTTAGACGATGTGTAAGAATTTTTGTAAAATTGGCGAAGTTAAGTGTAAAAACTTTGTTAACATTTACGGTCGTGATATTGACGTTGTAAACATTCGCTCTTGGAAAACCCAAGGGGAAAGATTCATTGATGAAAATATTTTACATAGTGTTGTAGCAAAAGGGAAACAGGCAGTAGAAAGGAGAAGACAGTTAGAGAAGTTAACATACGAAGGTAAGTGTTTTGAGGTTACGTGGGCTTACTGTTGTTAGTGCGGAATGTTTTGGTTGATGTAGTAGTTATCGTACGGTATGGTGGTATTAGGTGGTCGTTTGCACACTTATAACTGTCGTAGGGTTCAGGTTCTGGTTTGTTGAGCTTTGATTACTGTAACACTTTATTACGTTTAGCATAGTATTTCGACTGGTATTATATAAAAACTTATTTTTGGTGTTATTGTTTAGTTCGAAATTATCTCGAAATATGACGTGACTCGAATTAGAGTCAATAGTAAAAGTTGCACGGTGGGAGAGGCAGGAAGGGATTGGTAATTTGATAACATTGATATCAACTCTTCCAGCAGTAGATATGGACGATATTAACTTATGTGTTTGTAGTCACTGTCGGACCTTTGTTTTTTTTTGTGTATGTGTTGGTGGGCTTAAAATAGCTAATTGTTTATGTGTTAAGTTATCGCGAGTCTGTATGATGATGAGCGCATGGTTATGATCAATTGTTTTTGTTAAATTCTTCCAGTCATCCTAGAAGAATTAACAGCAATACATAAGATATATGCTTGAAAAAGTGATAATAGGTTACGTTTTGGTATGCATGCTAGTGTCTTTACTGTGTGTTCTATGTGGAACTTTGTTAAATTGGAACGTGTTTTATTGAGTGTGTATAGTTGTGATATAGTTTGTCGTTGCGTACTATTGTTTATTTTCTTAGTGTCATATGATGGCGGCTGAGTTTAGTTCTTTGGGTATTAATGAAGAAGCAGTGGTTTATTGGGTTAGCATAGTATCGTTGGTTAAGGGTATATAGAGATAACTCATTTTTGTGTGCTACGGTGTTTTATGCAGCGGAGGATGAATACTCGAGAATGTGTACCGTTGACCTTAGATAGTCGAAAGATCAAATTTGTCGTGGACGGGATGAATAAGGGAGGGGTCTGGAGGGGTATGGGTTGGGGTTTGATTTACTGAATTTATTTGGCTTTAATAGAACGCGGGTAACGCGTATTTACAGGCTTTAGCTGAATGAGTGATTAATTATTCAAGAACGTTATTTTTTATGTTATGTTTGGAGTATAAACGTTGTGGTATTTGTAATTGGTTATGCGTGGTGGATAAAACTTGTGGCTTGTTTGATGTTTGGCAATTATTGTGTTAGGGGATTTAATGAATTATTTGAGGTAGGGTTGATTGATGTAAATTGTTTTGTAAACTATTTAACCTGTGTGTAGCTATATAAACTTTGGGTTACGTTAGCATTATAGTCGTGGTTGTGCTGGTATGGATAATCGGTCCCAAGGGTTGATGAGACGATTTTTTGCTAACTACTTACTGTGTGCAATGGTAAAATGTAACGTAAATGGTTAGAGATTATGTTAAAGAAGTATAATAGGGGTTACGTTTTGCAATGCCAATGTTATTACTTTACTGCTGTTAATGCTGGACTTTTGTTAATGTTAATATTATTCTGGCGTCACGTTGTTATTATTTTTGGTCGTTGTATGCACATGTCTTAGCTCGTTTATGGCTATGTTAGCTTTATTTGATGTTAAAACTTTGTTATACGTTGGCTTATATCATTGATTAGTATGATATCTTGGAAGCTTTGTTATGATAACTTTTTGTTAAAATATTGTTAATGTAAAATTAACAGCTATGTGTATGTTAGAGGTATGTTTGTGGTTGAAGGTATGAAATAGAAGGTTTACGGATTGTTGAAATTGTTATGTTAGCTACTTACAGGTATTGTGAATGGAGTGAAACTTTGTTAACATAACAAGAATCAATGGTATTTGCGGTAAATGTTTCGAAACGACTGCCGTCAGACCAAGGCATCGTACAATGTTTTCGAAATAAGTGGGAGGAGGCTTGAAGGCAACATTCCGAATTGTATCTGATACGTCTTTATTGAAGACAGGATTAATATCTAGAATATCGATAACATGAGTAACGAATTGTTCGGTTGGGAAGCTGAGATAATGAAATACTAAATTTATGATACGAATTTTATGTTTAAAGCAGAGGTTTTCATTGGCGTGTTCAAGCAGGCCTTTTTCGAGCTCTTGTTGGACGTCGTGGTGCCCGCAATGCACTGAAACCGAGACGGATTGGTTGAAGAAGAATTCAAAACCAACCAGCAATAATGGAAGCGCAGACAAATTCCCATCAGTAGGACTTTGTCTGGCTGTGTTGGTTAATGATGTCCATCGTCCTCGGCAGTCTCTACGCTTGTGTTGCATATTTAGCGAGGTCTTTTCGTTATAGCCCGGATGATTGTGTCATTAATTTATTGTCGTAAAACGAATGAGACGTAGTCAATTGGTTTGTATTGCCAGGCCTATATATGGAAGACAACTTGTTATGTATCAGGTGCTTAGAAAGACCTTGTTTTTTTATGTTATGTTTCATCGGAAATGATACATGAAATGTGACCTAATCATTAATTCGATAGGATCGATAGATCACGGGAGGAAGGAGACGATGAGGAGAGTAGGATGGTATTGGGCTGGATTTTATCTGGATTTACTTTGCTTTTGGGTATGTAACATAGCACACATTTTTTTAGCGTTATAAAGAATAAAAAGAATATTTTTTATACAAAAACAACAAGGTTTTACCCTGGAAATAAAACGATAAAAAGAATAGGAATTGAATAGTCAAAGAACAAAAAGTTTAAAGAAATAAAATTAATTAAAAGTTTCTTTTTAAAAAATGAAACAAAAAAATTTAAAGGAAATAAATTAAAAGAGTTTTAGAGTAGTTATAGAAAATAATCAAAATAGCTGAGTTAAACATAGAATGTGTTTTAATTGATAAATTATGTTGAACCTGTGACAAACAAGAATCAGATGTAGTATGCTTAATGTTTCAAACCGAACCATAACAGAATCATAGGTATTGGCGTAATGGTTCGTGAAAGTGGCGAGGATTTTGAACACTTCTCAACTTGTATCTGATAACTTGAGTGAAACAAGGAAGCACATCATTCGTACCTGGTTCGCTCTGTATGTCTTGGTTGGTTACTTTATGTGTGTTAAGTATGGAACTTTTGGATATTGTCCAGTAGTTACCTCGAGCGTAAGGTATGGTAGGTTTTGTCATTGTGCGTTATATTCTTCTGTTTCAGGGTGTATGATATGTTAGCTTTATTGATGTGAAAACATTTTATTAACGCCTCATAATAATCGTTTGCCATGGATGATAAGTAGGGTTATGGTATGGTAAATTACTTGTTAAAATGTTACTATGCTAATGTAAAAAAAGGAAAGTTAGGAGATATTTTTGAAAAAAAGGTGGAATAAGGGTAACGGTTCCGCAGGGTCAATGTTAGTTAAATTTGCTGTTGTTAAGAATGAAAATTTTTGTTAATGTTAGACTGTTTCTTCGTATTTAAACGTTGCGTAGGTTTCGAGGTGGTGTACATTATAGTCTTTAGTTCAGTTGTATGTTAGCTTTATTGATCGTGCAAACTTTTGGTACGTTAGCACATATTAGTTGGCAGTATGATAAACAAGGTTAGGTATGGATAACTTTTGTTAATGCTTCCAATGTTACTGTAGAAAGTGACAGTGAGATGTTAAGAGTGTTGAAAAAGTGTGTATATAGGGTACGGATCTGTATCAAAGCTAGTTACTTTCGCTACTTCGTGTAAGCTATGATACCTTGTTAAGGTTCGACTGTTTATTCCATTGTCCTAAGGTATGTTTTGATTTTGAATGGTTATATCATTATAATTCTTACTATCCAGGCAGTTAGGGCTTTATTTGTGTGAAAACGAGGTATTGTCAACATATACTCTGGGTTAGTAAGTAAAAAGAACACTTTTTTTATGCTCGTTTAGTCCAATAATGAGCTCGACAATACTGACTGAGTCACAGATCAATAGATCCATACCTCAATAGATCAGGAGGATTGGGCCGGGTAGGGGTGAGGGAGGGGTGTTTTGATTTACTGAAATCACGATATTACTGTTTTGGGGCTTTCAGATTCAATACTTCGACGGTTATAAACTTGAAAAGTGTAAATTTTTTAGTAAAACAATAAGTTTTGAAAGAAGTAATATTAAAATTAAAGTTTTTTTTTAAAACAACAAAGTTTTAAAGAAATATAAAATTAAAAATATAGACAAAGTTTTAAAATACAAAAAGTTTTAAAGAAATGCTAGAAAATAAAGTAAAAGTTTTTAAAAACAATAAAAGTTTTAAAATAAAAAAAAATTTAAAGAAGTAAATAAATAGTTTTGTTAAAACAAAGTTTTAAGGAAATAAATTAACAAAAAAAAAAGATAAATGAATATAATTAAACAAACACATCGCTATACTGGATTTTTTTTTAAAGAATAATTGTACCTCATCACTTCGTTACTATTCGTTCTGTATGCCGTTGTTAGTGTACTGTTTACCGCTGTATAATGTATGTAATCTTTTGGTTTTGCTAACCGTTAGACAAATTGTAAGCGGGTATGTTCAGGTTTTGTCCTTTGTACATTTGTATTTCATGAGTTCAGGTAATGCTATGTTGCTTTATGAGTGAAAAACTTTGGTTATCGTTAGCATATGATGCAGTTGATCGGTATTGACAATTAGACAGAGGGTCATGGATAAAAGTTTTTGTTAAATTTACTATGTTTAATTAGTAAAAATATCCATGATATGTTAAAGAAGGGTGAATAGTTACGTTCTGTGGCTGAATGGTTTAGTTACTTACTTGGGTGGGGTGAGGGAGGGTGGCTTGATTTACTGATTCAACGTGATTTTTGGCCATTTAGGGTATGTAATGAACACAAATTTTTGTGACGTAGTAAACCTGAAGTAGTAAAATTTTTAGTAAAAACAAAAAAGCTTTTTTATAAAGAATAAATAAAATTAAAAGTTTTTTAAAAAAACAAAATAGTGTTAAAAGAATAAATATTTAAAAATAAATCAAAGTGTTTAAAAACATTAAAGTTTTACTTCTTTTTACAGATTTTAAAATCCTTTACTTACTTTTTTCAAAAAAAGAAGAAGAAAAGAGAAAAATTATGAAAGAAAAACACAAAATTCTTTGAAAAACCATAAACCCATCAAATTATAAGAAGTAAACCAAGTTTTATCATCTGCAATTTCTTTCGGAACTTTGAAATTATTCTACCGTCATTCAGCTCGTACCTGTCGTCTTCTGTCATGCGTTGTTTATGTTACTTTTAACTGTCTGTATATCTTTATGTCTTTGGTTAATGTGTAGCAGTTTTTTCTTGCTTGAACTGTGTTTAGTTTTTTTCGTTGTATTGTTTATAGTTCGATGGTTCAGATACTGATATGTTAGTTTGTTAAGGGCAAAAACTTTGTTTATCGTGGCATATATTCGTTGATCAGTATGATAAATTAAGATACGGTGATGATAAATATTGCAGTGTTAAGCGAAAATAATAATGATATGTTAGAGATATTGTTGAAATACGTGTGAATAGGTTACGTTTTTTGTATCCTATTAGTTACTTACTGTTGTTCAGTATGGAACTTTATTGCTGTAATGGAATTCTTCATTATAAGATTATATACATTTTTTACGATGTTATTATACTTGCTAGGTCAGGGGTAATATGATCTGTTAATGCTTTATTTGATGTGAAATCTTGGTCGTTCGTTGAGCGTATTTTCGTTGGTTCCAGTATTGAATAGCTTAGGTAATATGAATTGATGGAAGTTTTTATTAAATGTTACTATGTTCATGATATAAATAATAATATAGTGTTAGAGATATGTTTTGAAAAAGTGTTGTATAAGTTACGTTTTGTATGCAAATGTTAGTTACTGTTAGACCAGTTGTTAGTAATGGACCTTTGTTAATGGTTGAACTGGCTTAGTCTGTGTATTAACGTATGTTAGTGGTCGTTGTACATTATATTTCGTAGTTCAGTTGATGCTATGTGTTGCTTTTATTGATGGTGAAAACTTTGTTACGGTTATGCATAAATTCATGAACAGTATGATGACTTCCCAAGGTTGTGATATAAGATTTGTGAATATTACTATGGTTGATGGTAAAAATGATCCAGGATTTGGTAGGGAGGGGGAGGGGCGGTGTGGCTTCTGTTACTTGAAGTTACAGGTTTACGTGGTTATGTAAGAATCTCAGATTTCCTGTTTAGAATATAAAGAAGAGCCGTTCAAAGCACTAAAAATAAACTGTTTATAACAAACATCAAAAACAAAATGATGAATGTGTTGGTGTTATGTTCGTATAGCAAAAATGACGATGAGATCTAATAGATCATTAGATTGGGGGGTCAGTGCGGGCTCGGAAGTAGGGGAGGCTAATTAGGCTCCAGAGGCTCAGGAGCTCTGGAGGCTGTTTGATTTATATAAACAACGTAATATTTTTTTAAAGTTATATTAAAAGAGAGTAAAAATGTTTAATTTTTTTTTTTAATGTTTTTTTAAAAAAAATTTTTTTTAATTTAAATTTTAAATTTTTTTCCTTTTTAAATTTTTTTTATTTTTCAAAAAAAATTTTTTGTTAATTTTTTTTAAATTTTTTTTTTTTTAATTTATTTTTATTTTATTTTTTTATTTTTTGTATTTCTGCATCGATGATACTATCAATAAGAAAATGTTATACAAATTCCGTCCGTTCTATGTCTATTTCCCAAAGTTTGGGGTGCACAGCTCCAACTTCAATGGAGGGCTTAGTGTCATTTTACCTCTGCTTAATCGTGGATACAATTATGAAGGGTGGTAAATTACCGATTTTCTGAATCGTTCTATGTCTAATCTTTCAGTTTTGGGGTTCCCCAAATCCCCCATGTTGGCTCATTGGTCCATTTCATTCTCGGCAGCAGCATGGATACTTATATAAACGGGTTTAAAACGTGAAGTTTCAGCCTTCTACGATCAATATAATTTTTAGGGGTGTGGGGCTAGCATCCCCCGTGGGGTGCTCACTACAATTTACCACTGGCAACAGTAATGATAACTTATATAATAGGTTATATGCCGAGTTTCAGCTTTCTACATCAATATTTAATCGTTTGGGGGTGATCCCTCTTCTGAGGGGATCCTAGGACACGCCTATTATGACTTATTATTATCATACTTCGATACCTCTTACGACCTCGATAACCATTGTTGGCTATATAACACACCAATATTGTGTTATACCGAATGTTATTACTCTTCGGGCACCGCAGCTGACTCCATCACCTGTGCCGAGCCAACTGCTTTCTAGAAACTCAGAGCAACTTCTGATCCTTCTACCAAATTGTCAGCGCTATTACGAACCTTTGATTTTCTTTAAGGGGGGTGGGGTCCCCCTTCGGGGGAACCCAGGGGGGAACTGTAACTTCGGTATAACAACGATAGGTACCATCATCAGTGCTTAACCCCCTTCCAAATTTTAACCCGATTACGGAACAACTCTAACCTCTGTATAGATATTATTGGACTCAGAGGCCTGAGCCAGTAGCCGGAGCCAAAAATCATTTTCATAATGAGTAATAGCATGAATATGAGATCTTAAATGAATAAAATAATAGATAATAATAACATTAAGAAAAAAACTTCAGAGGAATCTTCCTCTGGTGCGGTCTGTGCGGTGCGGTGCGGCGTGCAAAATTCCGGTGCTCGCAGAAGGACCTAAGGGTGAGCTGAAGTCGGCTCAAAAATTGAATCCTTCTACGAAGGATTCAATTTTTTTATGATGTAAATAATAATATAATAATAATAATAATAAATGATAATATAATAATAATAATAATTAATTAACAAAATAATAGATAATTAAATAGTATGAATAATAAATTAATAATTAATCAAAAATTAACATGATCAAATCAATTCTCTATCACTAAAACATGTGTTTCTATGCAGGTCTTATTCAGCTAGCTGAAAAAAAACGGAGCTGCTCGTGTTCTGAAGTGGGCTGAACTGGTACATCTACTACTTATATATAATGTACTATATATTATATATATATATATATATATATATATAATATATATATATATATTATATATAAATATTAATATATATATGAATATGTATATATTATCATGAAGGGGGTAAGTGGGTTGTTGCCTTGTGAACCACCTTCATAGAGGGATGTTTTGTGGTTGAAGAGAGTGTGCGTTGTCATGATAAAGTGGCGTTTCTTCCGGAGTGCTGCTTAGGAGTCACTCGGTGAGGCTAGCAGCCCCTGCCCGCAGACGGCACATAATCCCCCCTAGTGGACATTGCCGCGAGGCACACCAGCTCGTCAGGACCTGGAAGGAGACTTTCGGTTGTAGAGAGGAGTTAGTCGTGTCAGGGAGAGCCAGGTGTGTCACACATTATGGTCACTAAAGAAGGGCTCGGAACAACTCTGTATGCTTCTTACGTGGTTGGTTCCGCACTGCAAGTGAGAGCACGGATACAGGGCGGTCACAGGGTTGTACCGACAGAGTATGCGGCCCAGTAGAAGAAACTGATTTGGGAGGTTGCTTGCTGAGGTTCGTGCCAATTTCCATTGGCACATGTCACTGTTCTGCTAGGGTCACGCAGGAAGGGGGTAAGTGAGTTGCTTGAGAACACTCAATAGAGGGATGTTTGATGTTGAAGAGATGAGGCGTTGTCACGTAATAAAGTGGCGTTTCTTCCCCGGAGGCTGCTTAGGAGTCATCGGTGAGGCTAGCAGTCTCCTGCCCCAGATGACAAATATAATGTATTTAATAATCTATATAGTTTATATATATATAATATATATATATATATATATATGTATAATTTATATCTCTATATATATAGATATAATATAATACTATATATATTGGATCGAGGTCACATGGAAATGATAAATTTCGAAGTTTTATTTTATTCAACAATAGACAGGCATAATAATGGTAACATAGACAAACACGGTCAAAAAAATCAAAGCTTAGCATAATTTCACGAAACTACAAGAAAGCACTGTTTGGTACAATTAAAAAATTAGGACGAATGACTCAGAGATGGAGGAAACAAAACTGAGCCAAGAAACGAGAGCGTCTTGACGTTGCTTGCGATATCTGACCGGAATGGGACAATAAAATGAGGGAGACGAAAGCGTCGCATCAAAGCTACAACCTTAAAGGGGGTAACTTATGTAAAGAAATATATCAGACAGACGCGAGAAATTGGGGGATATGTACTCCAAATTTATACGGGAGAACGTTGCGTTAAGAAAACCGAGGGTAAGGTAAAGAATAAGCATGCGCATATACAATAAGTTGATGTGGTTAGGTATAAATTGAATGAAGCATCAAATAGATAGCCTAAAATGTTCGGGGAAGGGAAAGGGAAATGTGCGAGAAATGAAGGGGAGAGAGAGAGACTCTATTTACCCCCCCCCCCGGAAGAACGGAGTTCCTAAGGGGTAAAGCGAACAATAGGACTCAGAGGCCGCCGGAACGGGATGTAGGACAAGGAACAGAATGACTGGCAGGAGGGGGGTAGGCGGCGGAGGTGGCGAACGACGAGGAAGAGGAGAACAAGGCGGGGGAGGGGTGGGAGGAGGAAGAAGAGGACTAGGCGGAGACAAAGGAAGAAGGAGGCTAGGCGGAGGTAGAGAAAGAGGAGCCGACGGAGCAATAGTTAACAACGGAGTAGAGCAAGGAGGAGTAAGAAGGATGGGCGTGGGAGGTGGGACCATGTCAACTGAAGAAGCGGGATCAGCATCCAGGAATGATGGCTTGATCCTGTCAATCGAGATGTTCTCCACTTTGGATCCTTTCTGAAGGGAGAAGTACTTGCGGTGACCTTGTAACACACGAGCGATGAACTCAAGATGACGTGCCTTACGTGGAGACTGCTTGACTGTAGATGCAGTGATTGCATCGGTGATGGGCTGGTGGTCAGTAGGAATATGAAATTCTCGACTTTCACTGACCTCCGCCTAGCCTCCTTCTTCCTTTGTCTCCGCCTAGTCCTCCTCTTCCTCCCCCCCCCCCTCCCCCCCCCTGTTCTCCTCTTCCTCGTCGTTCGCCACCTCCGCCCCCTACCCCCCCCCCCCCTGCCAGTCATTTTCTTCCTTGTCCTACATCCCGTTCCGGCGGCCTCTGAGTCCTGTTGTTCGCTTCACCCCTTAGGAACTCCGTTCTTCCCGGAGGAGGGGTAATTGTAGTCTCTCTCTTTCTCTCTCTTTCCTTTTCCGGACGTTTTCCTTTCCCTTCCCCGAACATTTTAGGCTATCTTATTTTTATGCTTTCATTCAATTTTTTACCTAACCAACATCTATTTATTATATGCGCATGCTATTCTTTACCTTATCACCTCAGAGTTTTTCTTAACGCAACCTTCTCCCTGTATAAATTTGGAGTAATTCCCCCAATTTCTCTCCGTTGTTGTATATTTCTTTACATAAGTCAACCCCCTTTACGGTTTTAGCTTTGATGCGACGCTTCGTCTCCCTCATTTTACTTGTCATTCCGGTCAGATTCGGCAAGCAACTCAGACGTCTCGTTTTCTTGGCTCCAGTTTTGTTTCCTCCATCTCTGAAGTCATTCGTCCTATTTTTAATTGTTCCAACAGTGAGTTTTAATTGTAGTTTCGGGTGAAAATTGAGTGCTAGCTTGTTTTTGCGGTGTGTTTGTACCATTATTAGCTCTGTCTACTTGGTTGAATAATAAGTAAAATCGAAGTTAAATCTTACCTCTTCATGGTTGGACCTGATCCATTATATATATATTATATTATATATATATATGATATATATATATAATATATATAATATAATATATATATAGATATACTATATTAATATGATATATATATAGTTATATATATATAGTATTTATTATATATTGAAACGTCTGGGGCAGGAGCCTGCTAGCCCCACTACCAATGACTCCTAAGCAGCCTCCGGAGAAACGCACTGTTATATTGACAACGCCTCTCTATTCAACATCAAACATGCCCTGCTATTTGAAGGTGGTTCTTCAAGGCAACTCACTTACCCCCTTCAAAATGGTGACCCTAGCAGAGTGACATGTGCCAATGGATTGGCACAACGAACATCCAGCAAGCAACCATCAAATCAAGGTTTCTTCTAGCTGGCGTGTACTCTGGTTTCGGTCACCTGTGGCGCCTGTAACCGTGCTTCTCACGCAGTGCGGACCAAGCCACGTGAAGAGTACAGAGTAGGCCGATAGCCTTCTAGTGACCATAACTCGTGTGCCACCTTGGCTCTCACTGGACGAGCTACTCTCATCTGACAACCGACGTCTCCTCAGTCTGAGAGGCAGTGGGTGTGCTCTGCGGCATTGTCACTGTGGGGGGAGTTATGTGCGCTCTGGGGCCGGAGCGCTAGCCTCATCCGATGACCGCTAAAGCAGCCTCCGGGAGCCACCCACCTTTATCATGACAACGCCTCATCTCTTCAACATCAAACATCCTCTTGAAGGTGGTTCTCAAGGCAACCACTTACCTCCCTTCATAGTATATAGTATATTATAATATTTAAGTATATATATAGTATATATATAATAATATATATATTAATAAGCTATATAGTTATATATATATATATATAATATATATATAATCATAAGAAGTAGGAAGTGTTACAGTTTCAGAGCCGCACTTCAGGAATATCAGTGTAGCTCGTTCTTATCACCGTTAGCTGATAAGAACTGATAAGAACACATGTTTTTTAGTGATAAGAGAATTTCCTTTAATCTCGTTAATTTTTATTATTATTTATATTATTAATTAGTTAGTTATTATTAATTAAGTATTGTTTCTATATTATTATTATTAATATTATTATTATATTGATTATTATTATTCAGTTCATTTATTACTTCGAAAAAAAATTTGAATCCTTCGTAGAAGGATTCAATTTTTGAGCCGACTTCAGCTCAACCCTTAGGTCCTTCTGCGTCCCTGAACGACGCCGCACCGACCGGCCACCGCACCGAGGCCGTCTCATCCTCTGAGTTTTTCTTATGTTTATTTATATTATCTATTATTATTATTATTATTAATTGATTGATTATGAAATGATCTTCTTTAGGCTTCCGGCTCTGCTCAGCCTCTGAGTTCGCCATTATATCTATAGAGGTTAGAGTTGTTGTGGATCGGGTTAAAATTTGGAAGGGGTTGATGATGAGGTAAACTTCGTTGTATATTCGAAGTTAGCGTCCCCAGTTTCTGTGTGTTCTTTCTCCTCGATAGAGGGGGACCCCACCGACCCCTTAAAAATCAAGTGTTCGTAATAGCTGAAATTTGGTGGAGAGGATTCGAGTTGAGTTTCTAGAAAGAGTTGGCTCCGGCACCGGTGATGGAGTCGCTGCGGTGCCGAGTAATAAACTTCGTATAACAACAATATGGTTGTGTTTATTTGGGTTATCGAGGTCGTAGAGTTCGAATATGATAATTATAAGTCCATATAGGGTGTCTAGGACCCTCAGGAGGGGTTCCACCAAACAAAATATTGATGAGAAAGCTGAAAGCTCGGTATACACCTATCATATACATTATATTTATCGACAACAGCGTCAATGTTTAGTCCGGACTCAATCTGAAAAGCCTGCCCCCACAAAATCTTGAATTTTGACGTAGAAGGCTGAAACTCGGTATAAACCCTTTATATAAGGTATCCATGCTGTAGACGAGATGAAAATGACCATGAGCACCCATGGGGGGATTCTGGGAACCCCCAAACCTGAAATATCTAACCTAGAAAGATGGATACTCGGTATGCACCGTTCACATAGGTATCCACGATACATGAAGAGGTTAACATGACTACTAAGCCTCATGAAAGTTGGGCGTGCCCAAACTTTGGAAATTGACCTAGAACGGTTAAATTTGGCATATTTTGTAAATAACAGATGCAGAAAATAAAAGAAATAAAAAACATATAAATAAAAAAGAAATAAAAATTAAAAAAAAAAAGAGATTTAAAAAAAAATTCAACAAAAATTTTTTTGAAAAATTAAAATAAAAATGTTAAAAGAAAAAAAAAATTTAAAAATTTAAAAATTTTAAAACATTTTTTATTAAATAATAAAGTAAACGTAGACAAAGGAATAAATTATTTACATTCCTATTCAAGTTGACAACGTATAAAAAATTACGTTTTTTATATAAATCAAACGCCTCCAGAGCCTCCTGAGCCGTCTGGAGGCCTATAAGCCTCCCACCTCCAGCCGGGCATGACCCTCCCCTGTCTAGATATATTGATTCATGTAATATTTTTGTAAATTATGATTGCAATTTGATGTTATTTATTTTTCTTTTAGAAGGAGAAAAGTTTGTCTTATCTGTTAACTTTTTTCTCATTTGATATTTATATTCACTTACAATATTGTTTTTTACATACCCTAAAACTGTAAAATCAGTAATCATAGGCCCCCCCTCCCCCATCCCTACCCAAGTCCTGGATATTTTTACACACAAGTCGATATTTCACAAAAGTTTAGTCACAACCTTGGTATAGTAGTCATACTGTTCAATGAATATGAGTGCTACGTGAACAAGTTTTCCACATCAAGTATAGCAAGCCATAGCAGTCCAACTGAACTACGTATATAATGTACCAACGACCGACTACAATACCTTAATACACGAATAGCAGTCAACCAATTAACAAAGGTCATACTTAACAACTGTAAAGTAACTAACTATTTGCAATACAATACTGGATCTTATTCACATAGTTTTTTATTTTAATATTCTAACATATCATTGTTATTTTTGCACGAACATAGTAACATTTATAAAAATTCATCATCATCATACCTAAGTATCATACTGGCCAACGAAAATACGCTAAGGCGACAAAGATTTTCACATCTAATAAAGCTAACATATTTACACCAAAGTGAATATATACAACGACAAACCTAACGTACCTTATGCATGAATAAATCGCTAACATTTACAAAGGTTCCATACCGTAACAACAGGTAAAGTAACCTACCGGTTTGCATACAAAAGTAACCTAGTTCACACGTTTTTCAAACATATTCAACGATATCCATTTCATTGATTTTCGCATTACACTGTAATATTTATCATCACGCGTTATCTAATTAATCATTACTGATCGAATCGGAATATATGCAACGTACACAAAGTTTTTTGCCTTTAACAAAGCTAACATTATCATAATCGTAACCATGGAATATAACATCACACGGAAAAAACTAACTACAGTTCAAGCAGAGAAATAACACTGGTCTAACATTAACAAAGGTTCAAACTTAACAAGCAGTAAAGTAACTAACAACGTCATACCAGAACGACAGGTTACGAAGCGTGATGAGGTTAAGAGTATTCATTTACAAATCAGTATGAGGCGTTTGTGGTTTGTTTGTGTTTATTTTTTAATTTATTTCCTTCAAACTTTTGTTTTACTAAAAACTTTGTTATTATTTTTACTTTTTATCTTTAAGAAACATTAAAATCGAAAAACTTGTTATTATCTTTTAATTTCATTTCTTAACAAACTTTTTGGTTTTACAAAAATATTCTCTTAATTTTTAATTTATCTTTAAATATTTTTATTTTTTTCACAAAACTTTTTAATTTTTTTAAATTTTTATTCTGTTTAAAGACTTTTTTGTTTTTACTAAAATTTTACTCTTCAGGTTTATATAACGTAAAAAATTTTGTTTTATCATACTCCTAAAATGGCAACATCAATGAATCACGTAAATCGACTAGCCGATCGACTACTAAAAATTACTCGCCCTCCCTCCCCCCTACCCAGTAAGTCTAACATCAGGCAAGAACGTAAATTTCAAAGTCATCCATTATCATGGATATTTTTTACATTAACATAGTAATAGTAACATAGTAAGCGTACCTTGTCTAATGGTCATACTGATCAATGAATATATGCTATACGTAACAAAGTTTTGCACATCAATAAAGGCAAATATAGGCATTACCTGAACTATGAATACAATGTACAAAATAGCAACACCTAACATTACCTTACATTTGTATAAACGGTTTATGCAATAACAAATGAGTTCGATACTAACGAGCGGTAAAGTAACTAACCAACGGCATACAGGAAGAAGTAGGGTACGAAGCTTGATGAGGTAATAATCCCTTTAACAAATCAGTATAGCGGTGTGTTTGTTTATGTTAGTTCATTATCTTTTGTTTTTTTTTAATTTTTTTCGGTTAAAATTATTTTTAAGAAAACTGTTTATTTCTTTTTAATTTTTTCTTTTAAAACTTTTTGTTTAATAAACTTTTATTTATTTTTAATTTCATTTCTGTTAAAAACTTTTTTGTTTTTAAAATTTGTTTCAATTTTTAAATTTTAGTTCTTTTAAAACTTTGTTTTTTTAAAAAAAACTTTAATTTTTGAATTTTATTTCTTTAAACTTATTTGTTTTACTAAAATTTAACACTTTCAAGTTTATAACGTACAAAAACATTGTGTTTTTACATAGCCCTAAAACAGTAAATCAGGTAATCACAGTAAATCAAACCATCCCCTCCCTCCCCCACCCGTCCCAAACTCTGATCTATTGAGGTATTGATCCTATCTGATCTGGTTGATCCCCGTCATATTTCGAGTTATCATTTTGGCTAACGTCGGCATAAAAGGTCTTTTTATACTAACCCATGTTGGTTGGAATATTGTTGATACATACGTCAGTTTTTCACATCATTAGAACGCTAACATTACACCGTATGTAGAATATAATGTACAACTCAATTAATCTAACATACCTTGTACATGTAATAAATCACGAACCTTAACAATAGTAAATCGATACTAACAAATTAGGAAGAGTAATCTAGCATTGTGCAAATACAGAACTCGGTACCCTATTCACCACTTTTTGTCAACATCTTTGATCTCATCGTTTGGATTTCAAAGTAAAATAGTAAAATTCAGAAAAAATTCCTATAACTTTTAAGCTGTTTATCATACTGGACCCCCCACTAATATTGTGCTAATTGTACAAAGTTTCCGACTATCAATAAAGCTCACATATACAATTCGTGAAGCTCAGAAATAATGTACACTAACACGATCTCTAGAAGTTTAAATACGAATAAACAATCGTCCTTAACAAGTTTCTCATCTCAACACTAGTGCTTATACATTAACATTGGCATGCGGAACGTACCCTCATTCCAGCATCTTTTTTCGAAAAATATTCTCTAACTTATCAGGTATTTTTACCATTAGCATAGTAACATATTACCATATTGTTACCATAACCTAACGTAGATTATCATCATGGTCAGTCGGAATATATTGCGATGGCGTTAATGAAAAGTTGTCACATCACTAAAGCTTAAACATATCATACCTTGAAGCTAAGAATATAACGGGCACAATGACCAAAGCCTAACATCCTTATACGCTCGAGTTGAAGACTTCTGACAATTGCAAAAGTTCCATACTTGAACTAACAGATGAAGTAACCAATCAATGCAACAGAGCGAACGAGGTAGAAACTGATTGTGCTTCCTGTTTCAGTTAGAGTACAGTATACAAGTTGAGAACTTGTTCAAACTCTCTCCACCTTTATACGAGACATTACGCAATACCTATGATTCTTGTTTGGTTTCGTTTTCGAAACATTAAGGTATACATCTGATTCTCTGTTTTGTCACGGGTTTAACTAATAATTTTATTAAAACATTTTATTTTTTTTTTGCTAATGTCTTTATGTTTTTATAACAACTCTTCAAATAACTTTTTAGTTTTAATTTTGATTTTTAAACTTTTGTTTTGTTTTTTTTTTTAAAGAAACTTTTAATTTTTAATTTTCATTTCTTACAAATTTCTTTTCTTCGTATAATTTTAATTCTCTTTTAATGTTGTATTCTCGGAAAACTTTTGTTTTTACTTATTGGGAGATAAGATTATTCTTTGTTTATTTTTATTAACGTAAAAATTTGTTCTTTACATACCCAACACTAAGCAGATGATAATCAAACCATACACCCTACTCTCCTTCTCGTCTCCTCACCCTGCCTATGATCTATCGATCTATCGATCTAATGATTCAAGCCACATTTCGTGTATCCATTTTCGATGAACTAACAGAAAAACAAGTTCTTTTACCTGATCAACCCATAACAAAGTTTTCACGATTAAAGGCTGCAATACAACCAATTGGATCGGATCTCCATGTGCGGGTTACGCAGATAAATAGTAAATGACAACCATCATCGTAGTAACGAAGAGACCTCGTAATAAGATTCTATCAAAACAAGCGTAAGATGCGAGGAATGACATTCATACCAACACAGGCGAAAATGTCTTTACTGATGAATCGAGTGCGTAGCAGTATTCAAAGTAATGAGATTCTTTCTTTCAACGAATCAGAGAGTAAACAAGGATACAGCGCACGAACGAACCACAACAGCTCAAAAATCTATACAACATGCCATGTAAAACTCTGTTTAAACATGAAATTCGTATCATAAATTTTTGTATTTTCCAATATCTATAGGCTTTACGAACAATTCGTTTCATGTAGAGAGTTGTATTTCCTGTAGAAATAGAGTTATCAGTTACAATTCGAGAATTTGTTCAAGCCCCTCCCACTTTTCGAAACATGTACAATGCCTATGATTCTTGTCGGGGTCGTTTTCGAAACATTCGCGATACCATTGATTCTTGTTTTGTTAACAAGGTTTTCCCACTTTAACAACTGTAAAGTAGTCTACATAACATTCTAATTAATCGTAACTTTTTCATAACCTTCTCAACATACCTCTTAAACATGACAATGGTTAATTGTACATTAACAGTGGTAATGATTTTAACAAATAAGTTATCATAATCAGTGGCTAGAGTATCATACTAATCAGATGAATATCAGCCAACGTAATTGAGAAGTTTTCACCATCAATAAAGCTAACATAGGCAATAAACCGAGCTAAGTAAAATAGTGATACAACGACAAACAGTAATACAACTTACGCATGTAATAAACTATTAACATTACAAAGTAGTCCAGCACTAACAGCAAAAGTAAAGTAACATAGACATGCATTGCAAAACGTGAACCTATTCATACTTTTTCAAACATATCTCCTAACATTTAAACGTTTAATTGTTGACATTGCACAGTAAATGTTAGCAAGATAAATGTATGCATATACCTTGACGACTTATGCATACAGACCACCGAACTAGTATGCTAACGTAAAAGTTTTTTACATCATTCATAGTAATATTTAAGCAAAAAGTTTATCATACCTACGTCTAATATCAAGATCCCTAACAAATAGATTGCAACCATTAACAAAAGTTTCTATCCAAACATTAGCATAAAAATAACAGTTTTATCCAAAATAACATAAAAATAAGTTCTTTGAATAAAAATATCATAGTAAGTGTAATAGGTTACTGATTTTAAAGCAATCAAATCGAGTAAATCAAACCACCCATGATCCCTCCCTAACCTCCCTACTTCATCCGTCCACGGACATGTTTGAAATCTTTCGATCTAATGATTTCAGTTCTACTAGTGCGTTCATTTGGCGTATAAACCAAGCCATAAGAAGTGAGTTTCTTTAATATTACTAACGCAACGATATCTGCTACCATAAAGCAATGTTTCACTTAATAAAGCTAACATAGCATCCATATGAACTAGAGAAATTAATGTACAAGCGACAAATGTAACGACAAATATATAGGGGAAACGATAGACTTTAACAATTAACGAAAGTCTCAACATTAACACCAGTAAAGTAACTAGCATTGCATACAAAACGTAACCTAATCATACTTTTTTCAAGCTGATCTTCTAACATATTAACTTAATTTTTTACATTAACTACAGTAATGGATTTAACAAAATTTGATCATAACATGGGCTGATTATCATACATGACTCGCGGAATAACTGTAAACAATAACAAGACTATTACAAACATACAAAAAAAAGTCTAAGCAAATACACTTATAGACAAATTAATAGTTTAGACTGGATTGTGTTGGTGCACGCTTGTTGTTATTGTTTTGTACGGAGTGTTAAAAAGCCCTCCCAGACAGAACTTTTGATTATGACTATTCAGTCCGAATTTTAGAATTATCATTTTCGACTAAAACATGAACACATAAAATAAGTTTTTTATATACTAACCATTCGAATATTTGCTAACGTAACATAAATGTTTTTACCTCTAGTTAACGCTGACCTAGGATAATCTTTGCAGTACATAACCTGCAATGACAAACCTATAACACACCATACGTCGAATAAACTACTAACATCACACTAAACTTCCGCACTTACAATCAGTAAATGTTACCTACAGCTGTCGTAAAACGGAAACCTATCGACTTTTTCAAGCATATTCTAACTGATACAATGTTTTTTTAATTAGGAATTTTAATATTTACAAAAATTTAGCAAGAATCCCTGTCTAAGTCATTCATACTGACAACGAATTAAGATGCTACGTAACTAATCTTTTTTACGAATCAACTTCGCAAATATTATACAAAATCATCATATTACAAACTACAAAGATTCCCCCAACGAATCACTGCAACCATAACAAAATTTTAACCAAGCATAACATAAAAATAAGCAATTTTATCCTGACATGAACATAAAAAGTAGTGTCTTTTGAATAAATATATTCACAGTACAGCGTAACAGTTTACTGATTTTAAAATGCGGTAACCAGTTAAATCAGTAAAACTCAAACCACCGCATCCCCTGCAGTCCCCTTATCCTACCCAGTCCGCTCTCATGATCTATTGAACTATTGATTCGTCATATTCCGAGTATCATTTTATCCAAACTAACATAAAATAAGTTCTTTATATATGAAATACGAATATATGCCAAGTTGCCAACTTTTTAGCCGGCCATCACCCCACCCCTAAACTGTTTCCCCGACCCGGAGTCTAATGTAGAAATGCAGACCTAACATACTGCGTATGAAAAATCAACAACGATCCTGAAAAGTTCCATACTTATCATACGTGTAAAAGTAGCTACAGTCATTAGCAGTATTCGATAATGTTCATCTTTTCCCGCATATGCAGCAACAGGTAAAGCCGTATTATCTAACAAGATCTCCTTCCAAAGTGGACCAATCTAGTCATAGATATCAGCACTTGAACTATGAAGTTGAACCTATCTCATCAACAGTGTCACGCATCTCTGAGTATAACTCATTTGAACTATGAATAAACTTTAGCAAAATTTTCGGGCAAACCTAACACCTACATCAACAAAAAACTTATGCTAGGCTCACGTTTCTAACACTACATCATCAAGAGTTGGCACAGTAATATCTTACAAAACTCATAATTTCTTAACAAATCATTGTTTAATTGTTCACAAAAGTCATAGTACAATATTAACATAACGTATCTATCTTACGAATATAAACAGTTTTTCCATTAACCAACGGAGTATCTAAAGTCGCACATCACCCATCTCGAGAGAAAACCCAAGGGATGCGCCCCTTAAAAGAGAGCGAATCCTGAGAGGGGAATCACCGAAGGGGTGTAAGCGGGAATTACCCCTCCGAAGGAGGGTTAGGGCCTCAGCCCTTCGTGCTGAGGCCCAAAACCCCGCTTACACCCCTCGGGGTGATCCCCCTCTATAGGATATCGCTCGTCTTTCAGGGGCGCATCCCCTTGGGTTTCTCTCGGGAGGGGTGATGATGCTGCTTTAGATACTCTTGGTTAATGAAAACTGCTTATTCGTAAGTTAGATACGTTATGTTAAATATTACTATGACTATGTGAAATTCTAGTTCTAGTTCTAGAGTCCATGGGGCACTGCCCAGGTGTCGTGGGGCAGTGCCCAGGGTCCATGTAACACTGTCCATGGGTCTTGGCATCTACGAGCGTACCTCCCTCCGATTTAGAACTGTCGGTGTAAACTAGCTGTGAGGTCGCGTCACGTCGGTTGTGGTCATTTGGAAATAACATGACTCAGTAATGGGATTCTTGGGGAATTTAGATAGCTCGAAGCAGAACCTTGGAGCGGAAAATTGTCAGAGAGTATCCGTGTAAATATTTGCGTGGTTCACATGAACCATGTGTTTTTGCAACAGTAAATTCCAGCTATCCTCAAAGTGTTCATTTCACTCAATAACACACGCTCAATACATTTCAAAAGGTGGTGGTTCAGTCTGTTTGATACTGACTCTATTCTTGATTTGTTTCACGTTTGAAAAAGAGCATTCATCATTACATGTTGCAACCATCAGTATTGGTTAAGTTTCCAACACAATCACGTCGTAAGAAAAATAGGAGCTGAAATGGTTATCATCCATAGAATGATTTCGCAAATGATTTTGTTGACCAGCAGATATAACAGTTTAAGGTAATTACCATTTACGGAAAATCAACATCCTCATATCATTAACAAAGATCAAAGGAAGACCTCATTCTACTATAAAATCTCAACTTCTACTTGACGAGCACATAATTATCAAGAGCACCATACCATTCGCGTTTTGTGTAGAGAGACATACTTTATGTCGAGTCAGTGCAATGTTGCCATTATCAATCGTCAAAATATTCCACAGCATACTTAATGCAATTTGTTATTTACACCTTGCAAGGAAATACAAATAGACGATCTTGACGTTGGTGATGGAATCATTGAACAATGCTTCCCCGTAAGTTTTGAGTGTGAAACTAACTAGTAAAGTAAGTAAGAAGAATTGAGTGAAGCAAATAATTAAATTCACAAGGTATTTTTTTTCTTCTACTTTTTCTCCGAAGTTCTTTGACTTGATTTATAATTAATAAAAGATCGCAACTTTTCTTTCCCTCCTCTCTACAAAATTTCCATCAATATCATCAATATTTACTTTTTGATATTATGATTCACGTGATAAACTCCTACATTCGATTTCACTGCGATTGACAACCTTTTATCAGGTTGTAATATGAATTCCATCTACAACAATCGATCAAAAGTAAGGTGGTGGTTACATAGAGGTGTATACTTTATATCATTATCTATTACTACAACTTAGAATGGTTTGTTTTAATTCTGATATTTTCGCTTTCAGTCATATAGCACTGAAAACTCATTATTCGCTTTTCGTTCCACTCCTGTAATAGTAACTTGATAATGGTTTACAAATAATTCTTTGCTCTCTTCTAAAATTGTAGTAAGTATATGTTCTTCCAGTTTGTCTTCCTTTTATCGGTCCTTCTGTTCTGATGCCTGTTCCTAAGAAATATCTTGCAACTTATTCTTCAAATTTTCTTCACCATGAAGAGTAAAATTTTAGGTCCCTTACATTTTCCGGGATGCTGAGACTCGAATTTTTTTGTTTAAATGATGATTCCCAGACTTTACATAGACACCCTCCAACTGTTAAATTTGATTGCCTAATAATATTTTTTTAAGATTTAACTTCTTCATATAAGCTAATATTTTTCTAGAGAGTCTTCTCTTAAAATCGCAAATATTTTTTTCTGCATTTAAAATTTCTTGAAGTATTCTCCAAGGTCGTTATGTGTAGAAGGATAATAAGGGAAGGGTCTTTACTCGAGTACCTTTCATTTCATAAAGAAATGGAGAGATGTTAGGAACCTTTACTCACTGATTTGTTTAAATATGAATGTTACATTGAGGCTGCTTCTAACATCTTTAACTAAAGAGTTGACTGTTCGTAAGAAGTTGAAAATTTTTATGTGATAACCTATTTCCATTAACAGAGTTCTTGGATTTTGTTCCCCCTTCTAGCGTAGCAACATGTTAAATGAGGAATGGCAAAGTTACTTTCTCTGCTTGATAAGATTTTAGTTCAACATCTGAATATCATCATTCGCTTTTAATATTGTCAGAACACCATGTGGAGTTTAGAGCAATTTTGTAGCATTAGTTATTTTGGAACATGTGTACTACAATCTTTCGTGGCTTTTACATTTATGTTCTTGCGATATTATTATCTTTAATTTGGAATTTATTTGCTATAAGCTGAAGAGTCAGAAAGCTTTTCTAACTTTTATTTTCATTTCAAGAATTTATTTAGCGATAGGCAATTTTGAAATCTGCATTTCCTGAGCGAATTTTTGCTTGGATTTGAATATATTTTAGCAGAATTGTTGCCTCATAATTTATGTTCACTTAAATTTGTTAAAATTTAATTTCGGAAAGAATTTTAAAAAGGAATTTACACACTTTTTACAATGAAATATCACTTAACATTATATTCAATTCGTGACTTGTGTTAATTAATTAGACGTGTGACTTTTGGTATAAGCCTCAAACGCCTACTTTCTTGTAAACTTATAGAATGGGTCATAATCTACATTAAGGAAATATTTATTAGTATCTACATTAAAAGTATTTTAAATGTTTTTCATCGACTTTAAACTTACGCAATTATTTAATGATTCGTGAACTTAACTTTTCAATTGTGACTCGCAATTCATTGGTATTCAATAATATGTTTTATTGAACCTTTTACAGTAATTAATTCCCCCATTTTAGAAGGTTTGTAAAAGAAATTAAACAAGATTTGGACAAAACGACATGATTTATTTATGATGAATTTATCAGTCTACAGGAAGGACTTGCAAAGTTTGGAACATTGTTCCCTAAAGTTATGACCTTTAGTTTGATGCAAATAAAATTGTTATTGATACAAATGTATTGTAAAAAAAGGAATATCATCTGGTATTGGACGTTGCTAATGAAACGAGATAAAATTATTTTTTATTATTATATTTTCCATTTATTAATTAAGTCCTCTCACTTCTAGCAATGTTTAATATACTTTTCATGACTATGAAAGAGGAAACTTCTTTCTATGGTCTTTCTAGGCCATCAATTCATGTCATATCATGCTAAATTCTTGCCCTCTAACAAACCTTTAAAAATTTTCCTTCCATTTTTATTGATTGATTAGGTTGTTGCTTGTTCAGCCATGAAGTAAGGCTGTAACTGCATTTGTTCTTCACTAGTATGATGTCATTCAGCAATTTTTTTTATTTCCCCTTTTAAGGTAAAGTGAATGCAAGTGCTGTAAGGATATGTTTTTTTTCATACTATTTTATAATTCACGTTTCATAGCTGCACGTGCACAACGAACATTTCAATAACTTTTGTATCTCGAATGTTTTATAGCATGTGCCGTTTTAAGTGTCCTTTCCAATTACTCTCATAGCAGTCGCACTCACAACATTTAAATAACTTTGGGTCTCTCCCAGCTTAAGCTATGTCTTTTATCTTTCGAAATACAAAATGATTTTTGAGATTTTCAGCATCATTTAAATAATTTTATATTTTCGTGATTATAGCATGTGTGTTCTTATGCTACTCTTATGGATTATACTCATAGCTGCACTCAGAACATTTAAATAACCTTTGTATCTCGATGCTTAAGCATGTGGTGACATTTTAAATTTCCTTTATCATTACACTCAAAACTGCACTCTGCACATTTAAATAATTTATGTTTTCGTGATAAGCATATGTATTCTTGTTGGCTCTTTCATTACATTCTTAGCTGCACTCAGAACATTTAGAATAACTTGTGTATCTCGATGCTTAACGTAATGTGCTGTTTTTTAAGTTTCCTTTCTCATAACACTCATAGCTGCACTCAGCACATTTAATATTTTCGTGATTAAGCATGTGTATTAAGCAGTGCTGTACTTCTTATGTCCTCTTCTGATTACATTCATAGCTGAACTCAGAACATTTAAATACCTTTGTATCTCGATGCTTAAGCATGTGCGGTTTTTAAGTGTCCTTTCCGATTAGCACTCATAGTGCACTCAGACATTAATAACATTTGTATCTTCGATGCTTAGAGGCATGTGCTGTTTTAAAAGTGCCCTTTATCATCACACTCAGTAGCTGCGACTGCAGGCACATTTAAATGAATTTTATGATTTTCCGTGATTAAGCATGTTTGTGTCTAGCTACTCTTCGATTACATGTCATAGCTTGCACCAGACGATTTGTAACATAAACCTTTGTATCTCGATGCTTAAGTATGATGCTTTTGTAAGCTTCCTTGTCTCCATTCCACTCTATAGCTGCATCAGTCACTTAAATGAATTTTATATTTTCGTGATTAAGCATGTGTATTCTTATGTTCTCTTCTTATGTTACATATATCGCACGCAGAACATTTAAATAACTTTTGGTTGTATGCTTTTGGCTGGCACACAAATGTTCCTTCAGATTAACACTCATAGCTGCGACACAGAACATTTAAATATTTTGAGTTGCTGGTGAATTATCAGTATGTGATTTTATATTTTGACTTAAAAATGTTTGATGTAACTTAAATGAATTTAATACTTCTTCAATGTATTTTTAATGCCTTTTTAACCAAATTTTTGTGTTTTAAATGTAAGTTACAAGATTGCCAACTGAGGTTTTCCAAGATAATTCTTTTTTCATGCTTGGATTCTGCGCTGCTGATGGCCTGAGGGTCTTCCTTCCTTACGAACTTTTATTTGGAATCCTTTCCTACTGTCACCAACATCGATAGTGAGGGCCTGTACAAAAAGAAAATTACTAAGAAATGGAAGAAAATAAAAATAAGTCTGCTAAAACGACATCATTCCTTTTAGATTTATCATCCTTTTATAATATCTTTTTATTTTAGGCAAGACAAATTTCAACCAGTTGAAGCCATAAGAAAATGTGAAATTCAAAAATGTAAACTACCGAAAGACAAAAATAAAAAGAAAAAGAAATTTTCTGTAAATTTATACCCTTAACACTAATTTATTTAATGAGCAATTCAAAGCAAAACTCTTTGTTAAAGTGAGTCTTTTGCACGATTTTATACATTGAGTAATAATTATTCATCACTATATCATAGTATATATATTAGTATATATATATAATAGTATATATTATATATATTAATATATATATATATATTTATATATATTTAAAAGATATGAATTAAAATTTTATATTATTATATTATATAATATATATATATTATATAATTATTCCCCTGTTTCTATGTTCCATGACAGGACCTAAGGATTGCATTCATCCGTGTGAGCCTACTTGGGAGACCATCGGAACTCCCGCGAAGAATGCATAAGGTATTCCCCCTTATGAAACTGTTCAAGGACAATAAAGACACCACAATATTTATGAAATGGTCAAGCAGATGGAGGTACAAGAATACTCAGATATATATCTAAAATTTTACTTATTCAAATATATATGTAATCATATTTCTTCTTAATAATATAATTGTCAAAAATAGTTTCTTTCTCCTTATAAATAAAAATAATTCTTCAATATAGTCAAGATCCAATATAATAATGTAGACATAAATTATTTACAAAATAAATAGTTCAATCTTCTTAAAACTTACAAGTAGTTAAGTAATGGAATATGAGACTCATAAATTTGTACAAACGAGAGAGAGATTCAATAATAATTGTAAATGTGAGCTTTGGTCTGAGAGAGAGGGAGTGATATTTGAGGAATGACAATACCTGTAGATTCTGTAGATTTACTCTTCGTTGCGAAATTATGATGTGAAATATCAAGCTTACTAAATGAATTAATAATACCTCAGAGAATAATTCGGCACATATAGTTCATCACATCACATAAATATTCATAAAGGATAACACAGTTTATTCACTTCTATAATAAATAGTTATAATAGTTAAAAATACACTTTTCTGTGCATGACGAATTCGAATAAATGGAAATAAGAATATTGAAGTCACTTGCAAGACTAAAATATTTCAAAGACTTTTATAAGCATGAACTTCTTAAAATAATAAATATGTTAAATCGAACACATAAAAGAAATGTTATATTCACTTGTATGAATATATATAATAATACACAAGAATGGCTCAGCACTCAGAACAGCAGTTAAATGACCTTCAAAATAAAGCTCGATTGTAAATGCACTTCACTCTCTCAGTCCACATAGAAACTTTAACACGTCTCACTCTGTCTCGTGACAGACTCTGGAGACTCTATACTTTCGTTCTTACCATACTAAAGAATTATTGACTCAGGCATGTATTCGCCCGACTCTCTCATACTCTTAATAATATTATTTACTATTTTTTACAAACTTATATAAAAGTTAAATCTTTTGTTTTTAGAAGAGGCTTTAAGAATAAATATTTATTCGGTAAAGAATACCCTCTCCCCTGAAAAATAAATTTTACACCTTTTAAAATTTCTACTACATTCTAATTTGTACAGAATATGATTTCAAAACAAAAGTTATTTAACGCTAATCTATTCATAATAATTACATATCATAGCAATATATATAACAGAAACATTTCTTCAATTCTTCCAAGATCGCGACTATCACCTCCATACATCAGATACAGGAATTCAGGGATGTTTTAAAACATGACAAAAAAATATAAAAAAATGAATAAATTACTACAATATATCCATCAGTAGTCCATCAAAACACTTACCATAAACTGCAAGCCTTTTAACAGAACATAGAAAACCTGAAATTGTTATTCGGAGAATGATAAGTCGTTACGAGTAAAAGAACAAGAAGGTTGAATGTTGTCATCATTCAGGATTGGAGTGCTATGTGTAGGATGTATCTTCTTAGATGACCTTAACCACCGAGGACTCTGCTCTCTTGGTCCTTTGTAATGTTGATGAGGAACATAGCTACTATCAGAAATATCAGATTCAGACTTTGACCTATTGAAACTTTGCTCGTTAGAACTATCATAAGGATTACGAAAACCAGAGAAAGAGGATTGAAATGTACTGTCTGACCTGAAAGTTTGATCTCTCGGATTATCTTGCACACTTTGATTAGTAGAGTTTCGATTCTGCTGAATCCTAATGGGATCATTAAATGAAGGATTTGAATATTGTAAACTATTATCTTGCTGAACAGAAGTCGGATTTTTGTTTAATCTCTGTGTGTATTTGTGGGGGGAAAATGAAGTGTTCTGACTCATCTTCTTGTGAATCATTTGGAGACATTTGTTCTGTTTCATCATTTTCGTCAATATTGAAACGAACTTGTATAGATTTATTATGCTTAGAAGAGGAATGATTTGACTTTTGAGGAGGATTAGGGTTTAGAATCGGTTCAGGAACCACTTTAAAATTATCACTATGCACTGCGATTTCGCGTCCACTCTGAAGACATTGAAGAATGAACCTATTACGACCTAATATACCCACAACCTTTAAACAAGAGGGACACTCTTTACAGAATTGGAAGACTAATTTCAACATTTCTTGGAAAAATGTAACGTTCTTTAATTCTCTTTTCGGTTCAGACATGACCCATGTGGCCGGCTCCAAGATTGCAATGATTAAGATTTAAGACAGTATAAATTAAAGAATCCGGAACTTCAATGAGATATTGCATCTCCTTCGTAACATAGTACAGGATATTCTTAATATATACATGAGGGAAACTGAATATTTTACCATTTTCTTTGATGAATTTTATAATTGGAGATAACCTCGGACATTTTTCTTGTTCGTTTTGAATAACTTCGGAGGTGAGGTTGCATAACTTTTTATTTAAGTAAGAAGATTCTACATCAGATACAAAACTGACTGGGACGATAGAAGGGGGGTGGCGAGACAAATAATCTGGACAGATGTTTTTCTTCCCTTCAATATACAATATTTCGGGATCGAAAGCGTTAACTTTGAGCGCCCACCTAGCGAGCTTGTGAGATAAGTCTTTATTTTTGAAAATGGAAACGAGAGGTTGGTGATCCGTAAATATTTTTATTTTATAACCAAAAACTATATTGCGGAATTTAGAAAGAGCCCATGTAATGGCTAAGGCTTCACGATCTATACTGGAATAATTTTTCTCAGCCTTACTTAACATTTTTGAAGCAAATGAGACTGGGCGGTCTTTTCCTTGAGAATCTTTTTGTGCAAGGACTGCTCCGAGACCAATCCCACTGGCATCAGTTGAGATGATAAATTCTTTATTATAAAATCTGGGAACTGCAATATCAGCTCAACAATAAGCTTCTGCTTAAGTGTTTCAAAAGCTTTCTGTTGTTCATTTGACCAGACAAACTTCGCATTTTTACGGAACAAAGATGTTATAGGTTGGGCTACAACGGAAAATGACGGAATAAGACTAGGATAAAAAGAAGTAAAACCAATAAAAGCACGAGCGGATGTAACATCCGTGGGCGCTGGAAAAGATTTGAGTGCTTGGAGTTTGGTTGGGTCTGCGGATAGACCATCAGCACTGATAAGAAAACGTTAATAAACTATAGACTGTTTAAATAAATTCGCCTTTTCTTTGCTTTTTTTTGGAAATTTGGCCATTTCAAATGAAACCACATTGTTTTTTTTCAAAATGCTGAAAATACCAGTTAAGAAAACTTCAATTTTTTAAAGATTTTTAACCATAATTTTCAAAAATGTGGAAAAAATTTAAGAAAAAATCGTACTTTTTAAGAGTTCTAAATTTGGTAAAAATGTTTGAAAAAGTTAAGCAAAAAGGGTAAATTTAAGAAGTTAAATTTTTTAAAATTACATCAACAGCACACACAACTAATGAAATAATTGGTATAATAAAAACAAAATATTTGAAAATTTATTAAAAAAAACGTCCAAAATTTAAAGAACAACTAAAAACCTAAGTTAATAAATTCTCTTTTCTGCCTTTTTTTTGAAATTGCATTTTAATGAGTGACATTAATTTTTTTACAGATGCTGTAGTAATACATTTTAAAATACTTAATTTTTAAAAGAAACACCAAAAAGTTCAAATGTTGAAAATTCTATGGAAATTCGTACGCTTTAAGAGTTTCTAAATTTGTTAAAATGGTGGAAAAATTTAATCACCAAAAACGTAATTTTAGAAGTTAAAATTTAAATTAAAATCAACAGGTTTCCACAATTAATGAAATATTATTTCCGTATATAAAAACAAATATTGGAAATTTTTCAATTAAAAAAAAGTGTGATTAATAGCACAATGATTATTAATAAATTCCAACTTTTCCCCTGCTTTTTTGAAAAATTGGGCATTTCAAATGAAAACACATTTATTTCTTTCATGAAGAAAATAACCGTTTTAAAAAGCGTACACCCTAAAAATTTGCTATTAAAAGTCTAAACATTTCTATAGGAAGAAACTCAGTAGATTGAGAAAAAATTTAAAAGGGGTACGCGGATGGTGAAAAAAATTTTAAAGTTGGTCCCGTAGAATGGGGGAAATCTTTAAAGGAGTTTATCCAAACATGTTTTTTTCAACAACTAATGAAATATTTTTTTCCCCATATTAAAAAAAATAATTGAAATTTTCCATAAAAAAACCCGTAAAAAAACGTCACTAAAAAACCTTAATTAATAATTTCCTCAATTTTAACCTGCTTTTTTGGGAATTGGCATTTTTGAAAATTAGAACCCATTATTTTTTCAAAATTGCCTGAAAATACCTTTTTTAAAAACTCAATTTTAAGATTTTTACCAAAATAATTTCCAAAAATGTTGAAAATTTAGGAAAAAATTCGTAGAATATTTAAAAGGAGATTTTGGTAAATGTGAAAATTTTAAGAAAAAAAAAGCTTCTAAATTTTTTTTAGAAAGTTAAAAATTTTTAATTAAAAACAGGTTTTTCACAACTTAAATAAATTATTTTGGTTATATTAATATAAAAATAATGAAAATTTTATTAAAAAAACGGGTCAAATTTAAGACAACCCTATAAAATAATTAAAACAATTTTTCTCACTTTTCTTGCTTTTTGAAATTGCCATTTCCCCAATGTAAACACACTTATTTTTTCCAAATGCCTAAAATTCCCCGTTAAAAACTCAATTTTTAAGAATTACAAAATAATTTTTCAAAAAAATGTTTGAAATTTAGGAAAAAAATCGTTCTTTTAAACTTCTAAATTTTGTAATTTGAAAATTTAAGAAAAAAGCGTTAATTTTTAAGAAGTTAAAAAAATTTTTTATTTAAAACAGGTTTTTACTAGGTAATGAAAATATTTTGGTAATGAAAAAATCAAATATTGAAAATTTCTTTTTAAAAACGTCAAAATTTTAAGAACACCAATTTAAACTAGTTTGCTGCAGTGAAGGGTTTCTGCCTTTTTTTAAAAAATTTGGCCCCATTTTTTCAAATGAAACACATTTAATTTTTTGGAAGTGCTTTTGAAAATACGGTTAAAAAACTCAATTTTAAGAAAATTAACCAAAATATTCAATGTGAAATTTAGAAAAAAATCGTACTTTTTAAGAGTTTCCTTAAATTTTTGTTAAATGTGAAAAAGTTGAAGACAGTTGTTGAAACTTTAAGAAAAGTTTAAAATTTTTTTTTTATTCAAAACAGGTTTTTTACAACAAAACTAAATGAAAAATTTTTGGTAATATGAAAACAAATATTAAAATTCATTAAAATAACGTCAATTTACATACACCAACCTTAAAACTTTATTTAAACAAAATCCAGCTTTTTTCTTTGTTTTTGAAAATTGGCATTTCAAATGAACAACATTATATTTTCAAAAAAAATGCTTAAAAAATCTCGGTTAAAAAAAAACCTCCAATTTTTTAAGATTACAATAAATTTCAAAATGTTTGAAAATTTAAGGGAAATAATAGACAAAACATTTTAAGAGTTTCTAAAATTGTTGTAAAATGTGAAAATTTAAAGAAAAAAAAGCCGTAATTTTAGAAAGTTAAAATTTTTTATAAAAACAGGGTTTTCCACAACTAAATGAAATATTTGGTATATAAAAACAAATATTGAATTTCAATTAAAAAAAACGTCCAAATTTAAGACACCTAAAACTATTAACAAATTTCCGCTTTTCTTTGTTTTTTTGAATTGGCATTTCAAAATGAAAACACATTAATTTTTTTCTCCAAAAATGCTAAAAATCCCGTTAAAAAACTCAATTTTAAAGAAAATTAGCAAAATAATTCCAAAATGTTGAATTTTAGAAAAAAACGTTTATTTTAAAAAGAGTTTTAAAAATATTGCAAATGTGAAAAATTTAAAGAAAAAAACCGTTAAATTTTAGAAAGTTTAAAATTTTTTTATTAAAAAACAGGTTTTTTCACAACTAATGAATATAATTTTGGTAATATAAAAACAAAATATTTGAAAATTTCAAAAATAAAAAACGTCAATTTAAGAACACTAAAACTAATTTAAAACAAATACCAATTTTCCTGCTTTTTTTGAAATTTGCATTTTTCAAGATGAAAACACATTATTTTTTTCCAAAATGCCTTAAAATTACTTAAAAAAAACTCCATTTTTAAAACAATTTATCAACTTTTCCAAAAATGTTGAAAAAATTTTTAAGGAAAAAAAATTCAATAACTTTTAAGAAGTTTTAAAATTTGCAATGTGGAAAATTTAAGAAAAAACGTAAATTTTAAGAAAGTTTAAAAATTTTTTTAATTAACCAATGGGTTAGCACTAATGAAAATATTTTTGGTATATTAAACAAATATTTGAAATTTTCCAATAATAAAAGTTCCAATTTAAGACAACCTAAACTAATAAACATTCCCGCTATTTCTTCTGGCTTTTTGGGAAATTGGGCATTTCCAATAAAACACAATTTTTCGTTCAAAAAATGCTAAAAAATACCGTTAAAAACTCAATTTTAAGAATTACCATAAAATAAATTCAAAATTGTTTTGAATTTTAGGAAAAAAATCGTAAACTTTTTAATAGATACAAATTTGTAATGTGAATTTAAGAAAAAGCGTAAATTTTAGAAGTTTAATAACTTTATATCAACAGCAAATAGCCCACGGATTTCACGAAAAGCTTTTGGAAATCAAATAAAAATATGTAAGCAGTTTCTTCTTAAAAAACATCAATTTTAAGCCACCAAAATAAACTATTAACAAAATGCATTTTGTTACCCTTTTTTTTGAATTGCATTTCAATAAAACACCAATTATTTTTTCAAATCCCTTGAAAATTCCCGTTAAAAAAAACTTTAATTTTTAAAAGAAATTAACAAAATTTTTTCCAATGTTTTGAAAATTTGAAAAATTCTTTGCTAAACTTTTTAAAAGAAGTTTTCTTAATTTTGTAATAAAAGAAAAAATTTAAAAAAAAAAAATCCTTATTTTTAGAATAGCTTTAATTTTTTTATTAAAAAAAATCTTTTGTAACAGAACAAAAGTTTCTTGTTGGGCTGTTTAATAAACAAATAATGAATAGCTCATTAAATTGTTCAATTTTAAGACACCTAAAACTATTAACAAAATTCGCTTTTTTTGCTTTTTTTGAAAACACACAATGATATACAGATGAAAAACACTTTTCTGTATTACACTGGTAAATAAATTGTTAAAACTCATTTAAGAAAATTACCAATAATTTTTCAAAAAATGTTGAAATTTTAGGAAAAATCGGGTAAACTTTTTAAGAAGTTCTAAATATTGTAATGTGAAATTTAAGAAAAGTGTAATTTTAGAAAGTTAAAATTTTTTATTTAAACCACAGGTTTCACAAACTAATGAAAAATATTTTTGGCAAAATAAAAACCAAAATATTGAAAAATTTTCAATTAAAAAACTTCAATTTATGAAACACCTTAAAAACTAATTACAAATTAAGAAGTTGTAGTACAATTGAAGAATTGCTTTCAATGAAACACAATAATTTTTTTTCCAAAATTCAAAAAAAAATCCGAAATTTTGAACTCAAATTTCAAAGAATTAACTAAAATAATTTCAAAAGATATTTTAAAAAAATCACTTATTTTAAGAAGTTTTAAATTTTGTAATTTAAAATTTAAAAGAAATATAATTCTATCTTAGAGTTAAAGAAATTTTTTTTTCAAAAACAATTTCCACTATTAATGAAATATTTGGTAAATATAAAAAAACAAAACCATTTGAAAATTTTTCCAAATTTAAAAAAACGGTCATTTAAGACACCTAAAACCTATTAACAAAATTCGCTTTTCTGCATTTTTGTGAAAATTGGCTTTCTCAAATGAAACACATTATTTTCAATGAAACTTTTTTTTGAAAATATTAAAGCTGAATATAACTAGCGATAGAAAATTGGAAATGTAGAAAGTTAGGAAAAAATCGGTTGTTCTGTTAAAAGAATGTTCTAAAATGTAAATTGAAAAAATTTAAGAAAAAAACAGAATTTTAAGAAGTTTAAAAAATTTTTTTATAACCCTAATTAAAAGAGACTCTAATGATTATGGGTATGAGAAAAAAGTAAAATATTGAAATTCAACAAGATTTCTAATTAAGGAAACCCTAAAACTATAGAAAATAGGCTGTTCTGCTTTTTTTTTGTAAAATTGCCATTTCAATGAAAACACATTTATTTTTTCAAAAAAATTGCTAAAAAATCCCCGTTTTTAAAAACCTCCAATTTTTAAGAAAAATTAGCAAATAATTTCAAAATGTTGAAAAATTTAAAGAAAAAAAATGTTAAACTTTTAAAGAGGTTTTAAAATTTGCAAATGTGAAAAATTTAAGAAAAAAAAACCGTAAATTTTTAGAAAAGTTTAAAATTTTTTATTAAACAGGTTTTTCAGAATATAATAAAAAGTTTGGTATATAAAAACAAATATTGAAAAAATTTCAAATAAAAAACGTCAAAATTTAGGGCACCTAAAGCTTAATCAAGTCATCTATATACCTTTCAGAAATCACAATAGAAAACAACCATTTATTTTTTGTCTCATTGTTGTATTTTGGAAATAAATTTTATTTAACTGTTTATAAACAATTTCCAAATGTTGAAATTTTAGGAAATATCGTACTTTTTTTAAGAAGTTTTAATATTTTGTCCAATCTTGGTGAATTTAAGAAAACGTAATTTTTAGTCAATTTTGTTTTTAATTTAACTAACATTTAAAAACTACAATTAAAATGAAATAAGTTTGGTAAAAGAAAAGAAGTGTTCCCTAATCTGAAAGTAAAAAAAACGGGGTATAAATGCCCACAAACAAGGATCATACAAATAATTAGCTTCGTTTTTATTTTCTCCTTCTTTTCGAATTGCATTTTCAATTAAAACCAATTAATTTTTTTCCCCAAGGTGCTAAAAAAATACCGTTAAAAAACTCAATTTTTAAAGAATACCCCAAAATAATTTCAAAATGGTTGAAATTTAGGAAAAATCGTAACTTTTAAGAGTTCTAAATTTTGTAAATCGTGAAAAATTTTAAGAAAAAATAGATTGTCTAAAATTAAGAAGTTTAATTTTTTTAAAAAAGAAAGCAAGTTTCAATTTCATTATTTGAACATTAGAGTTATATAAAACATATTGAAAATTTCATTAAAAAACGTCCCTTTAAGACACCTAAAAAATATATTTTTTGTTTGGCCTTTTTTTCTGGCCTTTTTTTGAAATTGCATTCCGATATTATTATACTATTACTTTCACGCAGAAAATCTTATATTAAAAACTGGAACATTTTAATACTAAATTTAACAAATAATCAAAATGTCAATTAGGACCAAAAATCGGTACTTTTTAAAGAAGTTTCTAAATTTGTAAAATGTGAAAAATTTTTAAGCCAAAAGCGGTAAATTTTTTAAAGAAAGTTAACAATTCTTTTCGCATAAAAACAGTTTTTTCAACCAACTAAGGAATGTCACTTGGTATTAAACAAATATTGAAAAAATTTTCCAAATTAAAAAAACGTCATTTAAAGACACAACCATTAAACCTTATTAAAAAAAATTCCCCCTTTTCCTTTCCTTGCTTTTTTTTTTTTTGGAATAATTCAAATGAAAAACATTATTTTTCATGCCCTGGAAAATCCCGTTTTAAAAAAACTCCAAGTTTAAAAGAAAATGATTCATAAATTTTTCTTAACGTTTTTTTTTAACCGAAAAAATCGGTAACTTTTTAAAGAGTCTTCTAAATTTTGTAATGTGGAAAATTTTTAAGAAAAAAGCGTAATTTTGAAGTTTTTTTAAAATTTTTTTATAAAACAGGTTTTCCCCACTAATGAAATAAAATTATTTGGATATAAAAAAACAAATATTGGAAATTTCATTAAAAAAACGTCCATTTGAGAAGAAACCCTAAAACTCAGTATTGTTGGAGTCCTTGTTCTACTTTTGAAGTTGCATTTCAAATGAAAACACATTATTTTTTTTCAAACCTGCTATTAATATGTTTAAAAAACCAATTGGCAGAAAATTAAGCAAAATAATTTCAAATGTTGGAAATTAGGAAAAATGGTTACTTTTAAGAGTTTTTTAAAATTTTGGCAATTGTGAAAATTTAAGAAAAAAAACGTAAATTTTAGAAGTTAAAATTTTTTTATTAAAAACAGGTTTTTTAGGTTTACAAACTAATGAAATATTTGGGTATAATAAAAACAAATATTGAAAAAATTTTTCAATAAAAAACGTCAAATTTAAGAACACCTAAAACTTAATAAATTTTGCAGATTTTCTGCTTTTTTTGAAAATTGGGCATTTCAATGTAAAAACATTAAAATTTTTTCTAAAAATGCTAAAGCAATCCGGTTCAGAATGTTAATCTTAATAATCATTAAAATATTTCTGAATTTTGTAAACGTGTTAAGGGAAAAATGTAATACTTTTTAAGAGTATAAAATATGGAACGTAATGTTGAAAATTTAAGAAAAACGTAATTTTTAGATGGTTTTAAAAATTTTTTCATTAAAAACAGGAGCTAAACACTAAATGAAAATAATTTGGGTTATAAAAACAAATAATTCAAAATTTTCCTAAATAAATTCAAACGGTCCAAATTTAAGAACACCTTAAACTAATAACAAAAATTTCGCTTTTTCTGCTTTTTGAAATTGCCATTTCAAATAATAACAGGTTGGGACTTCCAAATAATAAACTGAAATTACTGTTAAAAATCATAAAACACTAAGAGTTAAACACAATTAAATTTCAAAATTTTGAAAATTTTTTAGGAAAAAAAATCGTACTTTTAAGCGTTCTAAAAAATTCGTTGGAAAAATTTAAGAAAAGGCCGTTTAACACTTTAGAAGGTTTTATTTTTTTTTTTTTATTAAAGCAAGGTTTTTGTAAAAACTTAATTAAAATATTTTGGTAATATAAAAACAATATTTGGAAAATTTCATTCAAAAAACGTCAATTTTAAGAAACCTAAACTAATAATATTAAACAATTCGCTTTTCCTTTGCTTTTTTGAAATTTCGCAAATTAAATATATAAAAACACATTTATTTTTTCAAAAATGCTGAAAAATCCCGTTAAAAAACCGTAAAATTTTTTAAAAAGAAAATTAAACAAAATAAATTTTCAAATGTTGAAAACTGAGGAAAAAATCGTAAACTTTTTAAAAGTTGTTAAATTTTGCTAATGTGAAATTTTAAAGCAAAATCCCTTAATTTGAGGATAATCAGGAATGTGTAAGTCACGTATGACTTTCTCAAATTTTAGCTATTTGAATTTATTTTTGGTATATTAAAAAACAAATATTGAAATTTTCATTAAAAAACGTCATTTTAAGAAACCCACTAAACTATTAAAAAAAATTCCCTTTCACTGTTTTTTGAAAATTGCATTTCACATTGAAAAACATTATTTTTTTCAAAATGCTGAAAAATCCCGTTTAAAAACTCTAATTAAAGTGTGCTTCCTTTCTATATCAAGAAACCTTGAATTTAGGAAAAAAAATCGTACATTAAAATGTTTTGAAAATTGTGAGAATGGAAAAAATTCTAGAGAATAAGCGTAACTTTTAGAAATATTTAAAATTTTCTATCAAAAACAAGTTGTTAATTAATTTCTTAATAAAATATTTTTTCAATATAAAAAACAAAATATTGAAATTTCTTAAAAAACCGTAAAACTTTAAAAAAACACTAAAACTATTATAAATTCTCCTTTAAAACTGCTTTTTGAAAATTGGCATTTTCCAAAATGAAACAACATTATTTTTTTCAAATGTGAAAAATACCTTTAAAAAAACTCAATTTTTTAAGATTTACCACAAAATAAATTTTTCAAAAATGTTTGAAAAAATTTAGGAAAAACATCGGTACTTTTTTAAAAAGTTTCCTAAATATCATCCTTGTGACATTAAGAAAAAAAGCGAAATTTTAGAAAGTTAAAAATTTTTTTTTATAAAAACAGGGTTTTTTCACAAAAATGTGAAATAATTTGGTATATTAAAAACAAATTAACTTGAAATTTTATTAAAAAACGTCAATTTAAAAGAACACCTTATAAAATTTAAACAAATTCGCCCCTTTCTGCCTTTTTTGAAATTGGCCCATTTCAATGAAAACCCATTTATTTTTTCCAATGCTAAAAATTCCCTTTTAAAAACTTCAAATTTTTAAAGGAAATTAACCAAAATAAATTCAAAAATGTTGAAAATTTAGGAAAAAAATCGGTTCTTTTTTAAAAGAGTTCCCTAAATTTGGTTAAATTTGAAAAATTTAGAAAAAAGCGTAATTTTAGAAAGTTAAAATTTTTTAATTAAAACCGGTTTTCAAACAAACTAAAATTGAAAATATTTGGTAAAAATGAAAACAAATAATTGGAAATTTCCTTTTAAAAAAAACGGTCCAATTTAAAATAAGAACACCCATTAACTAATAACCAAATTTTGCTTTTTCTGTTTTTTTTTTAAATTGGCCATTTCAATGAAAACAACATTAATTTTTTGCAAAATGCAAAAAATCCCGTTTTTAAAAAAAACTCAAATTTTAAAAATAACCAAAAAATAATTTTTCAAATGTTGAAAATTTAGGAAAAAATCGTAACTTTTAAGAGTTTCTAAATTTGGTAATGTGAAAATTTAAGAAAAAGCGGTAAAATTTTAGAAAGTTAAATTTTTTATTTCTAAAACAGGTTTTTCACAACTAATGAGAATTTTTTGGTATATGAAAACAAATATAAAATTTCATTTAAAAAAAAACGTCAAAATTTTAATATTGGTACCTAAAATTTATTAACAAATTCCGCTTTTCCTGTTTTTAAATCAATTTCAATCGCCAATGAAAAACAATTATATTTTCAAAATGCTAAAAAAAAGGCCCGTTTAAAAAACTCCAAAATTTTTTAGAAGTTTTCCAAGTTGCAATTTCTTGAATACCTGAAATATTTTAGAAGTTTCAATGAAACTTTTAAGAGTTCTAAAATTTTGTAATGGTGAAAATATTTAAGAAAGCTAAATGTCCAGTAAACTGAGCATTTGTTATCTATACCTATCAATTTCAACTACAATGAAAATAAATCGTGTATACATCCTTATTATTAACAAATTTTCATTAAAATGCTCAAATTTAAGAAAACACCCTAAATTTCAGAAGTGTCGAATTCCGCTTTTTCTGTTTTTTTTGAAATTGCATTTAAATGAACACATTATTTTTTCAAATTGCTAAAAAAAATTCCGTTAAAAACTCAATTTTTAAGAATTAGCAAATAATTTCCAATGTTGAAAAAATTTAGGAAAAATCGTAACTTTTAAGAGTTTTTTAAATTGCAAATGTGGAAAAATTTAAAGAAAAAAAGAAAATTTGAAGTTTAAATTTTGTCCTTAAAAACAGATTTTCAGACAAACTAAAATGAAATATTTGGTTATATAAAACAAAATATTTGAAATTTTCAATAAAAAAAACTGTCAGTAATTTTAAAGACACCTAAAACTAATAAAAGAGAATTTTTTCTTTTTTCTGCTTTTTTGAAATTGCATTTCATGAAAACACATATTTTTTCAAAATGCTAAAAAAAATCCCGTTTTTAAAAAAAATTTTAAGAATTACCAAAATAATTTCCAAAATGTTTTTTGAAATTTTTAAGGAAAAATTCGTTTCCTTTTAAGAGTTTTAAATTTGGCAAATGTGAAAATTTTAAGAAAAAACGTAAATTTAGAAAGTTAAATTTTTTTATTTAAAACAGGTTTTCAACAACTAATGAAAATTTTTGTAATATAAAAACAAATATTTTGAAATTTAAATAAAAAAAAACGTCAATTTTTAAAACAACCTAAAAAACTAATAACAAATTTCGGCCTTTTTTCTGCTTGTTTGAAAATTGAGCATTTCCAATAAAAAACACAATTAAATTTTTCAAAAATGATTTGAATAAACCGTTAAAAACTCAATTTAAAGAATTTACCAAATAAAATTCCCAAAAAATGTCTGAAAAATTTAAGGAAAAATCGTACTTTTTAAGCGTCAATAAATTTTTGTAAATGGTAAAATTAAAGAAAAAAGCGTAATTTATGAAGTTAATTTTTTTTTTTTTAATTAAAGCAGGTTTTCCACAACTAAATTAAATATTGGGGATAATATTAAAAACAATATTGAAAAAATTTCCCATTAAAAAAACGTCCCCATATTTAAGAACCAACCTAAAAACCTTATTAAAACAAATTCGCTTTTTTCTGCCTTTTTGAAATTGCATTTCAAATAAAACACATTATTTTTTTCAAAATGCTGAAAATCCGTTAAAAATTAATTTTAAGTAAAAGATTAACAAATAAATTTCATAATGGTTGAAATTTTAGCAAAAAAAATTTTCGAACTTTTTAAGAGTTCTAAATTTTTTGTAATGATAAAATTTAAAGAAAAGCCGGTAATTTTAGAAACCTTAAAATTTTTTTTATTAAAACAAGGTTTTTTTTTACAAAACTTAATTTAAAATTATTTGTATATAAAAAAACAATAATTGGAAAAATTCCAATTTAAAAATTGTCAATTTAAGAAACCCTAAAAAACTAATTAAAACAAAATTCGCTTTTTTTTTGCCTTTTTTGAAATTGCATTTTCAATGAAACACATTTATTTTTTTCAATGGTTTAAAAAATACCGTTTAAAAAACTCAATTTTTTAAAGAAAAAATTAAAACCAAAATTAATTTTCAAAATGTTTGAAAAAATTTTTAGGAAAAAAATCGTACTTTTTTAAGAGTTTCTAAACATTTATGTAAAGTGAAAAAATTTTAAAGAAAAAAAGTGTAAATTTTTGAAGTTTAAAAATTTTTTTTTAATTAAAAAACAGATTTATTGTTTAAATGATATTTTTGGTAAATTAAAAAACAATAATATTGAAAATTTTCAATTAAAAATACTTCCAAATTTTGATCGTCTAAACTATTAACAAAAATTTGATTTTCTGTTTCTGCTTTTTTTGAAAATTGGCTTTTCAATGAAACACATAATTCTTTTCCAAAATGCCTAAAAAATTCCCACTGATTCAAATGCATTGTTCTGAATACCAAAATTAATTTCAAAAATGTTTAATAATTTAGGGAAAAAATTGTAATTTCTAAGAGTTTTAAATTTGTAATGTGAAATTTTAGAAAAAAGCGTTATATTTTTAGAAGTTAAAAATTTTTTTTTAATTAAAAAAACAAGGTTTTTTCACTACTAATGAATATTTGGTATATAAAACAAACATTGGAAAAATTTTCATTAAAAACCGGTGTCAATTTAGGAAAACTTCCGTACAATCTACTTAACAATTCTTCTTTTTTTTTCCTCTGCCTTTTTGAAAAATTGCACATTTCAAATGAAAAACAACTTATTTCTTCCAAAAATGCTAAAAATCCCCGTTTAAAAGGCTCAATTTAAGATTTTACCGAAAATAATTTCAAATGTTTTGAAAGTTTAAAATTAGAAGATTTAAGAAGTTCTAAATTTTTGTAATGTGAAAATTAAGTAAATCGTAAATCTGTTCCCGACCTTCAAACTATATCATAAAAACAGGTTTCTAACACGAAAAAGAATTATTTGGTATATAAAATAACAAATATTTAAGAAAAAATTTCATTAAAAAAACGTCCAAATAAAAGAAAAAACCCCTAAAAAAAAACCTTAAACCAAATAAGCATTTTTCCTGCTTTTTGAAAATTTCTTTTTCAAATTAAACACAAATTATTTTTTTAGTAAATTGCTAATGAATCCCGTTTAAACTCAATTTTAAAAGAAATTAGCAAATAATTTCAAATGGTTTGAAATTTTAGGAAAAAATTGTTACTTTTAAGAGTTTTTTTAAAATTATTTTGGAAAAAAAAGGAAAATTTTTTAAGAAAAAAAACCGGGTAAATTTTTAGAAGTTTAAAAATTTTTTTTATAAAAACAGAATTGTCACAACAAAAATTAACGAAATATTTGGTATAGAAAAACAGAACACAGGCTCGCGCTCGTGCCCACACGTCAAATTTATGAGGAACACTAAAACTAAATTAACAAATTTGCTTCTCCTCTGCCTTTTTGAAAAATTGGCCCCAAAATTTTTCTGTGCTAACACAGTTCAAAGCCAAACAAATACGCGATAATAATACCCGTAAAAAAAGAAGGCGCCGAAATGCCTACAATACTTGATGAAATGAATTTTTAAGGAAAAATCGTTACTTTTAACGAGTTTAAATTTTCTCCCCCAAAGTGAAAAAATTTTAAAGAAAAACGGTAAAATTTTTTAGAAAGTTAAAATTTTTTTTTATTAAAACCAAGTTCTCATGATCCCATACGAATAATCCCATGATCACAACAAAATTCCATGTTCAAGTTAAAAAACGTCAATTTAAAGACACCTAAAACCTTAATAAAACAAATGTCCCCGCTTTTTTCTTGCTTTTTTGGAAAATTGCCATTTACAATAAACAAACTGTTTTTTCAAGGCTGAAGATATAACCGTTAAAATAACTTCCCCAATTTTAAGAATTACCAAAATAAATTTCAAAATGTTTTGAAAAAATTTAGGAAAACGTAAACTACGTTTTTAAGCGTTCTAAATTGTAATGTGAAAAAATTTAAGAAAAAAGCGAAATTTTAGAAGTTTAATTTTTTTTTTTTATTAAAGCAGGTTTTCAACAGTAATGAATTAAATATTTGGTATTAAAAACAAATATTGAAAATTTTTCATTAAAAAACCGGTCCAATTTAAGAAACAGCCTAAAAAAAACCATTAAACCAAATTCCGCTTTTCTGCCTTTTTTTGAATTTGCCATTTCAGTATACAATTTATTTTTCAAAATTGCCTGAAAAAGGTGTTAAAACGTAAATTTTTAAGAATTTACAAATGATTGCAGATTAACTCGAAAATTAGCAAAAAAATCCGTAACCTTTAAGAACACATTAATTTAGTTTATGTTAATATTATTTTATGCTCAATGACACGTAAAAATTGAGAAGTTTAGTTTTTTTATTAAAACCGGTTTTTAAACAAAACTAATGAAAAATATTTGGTTTATTAAAAAACAAATTAATTGAATTTCTTAAAAAAAACGTTCCAATTTTAAATAATGTAACCTAAAAGTTTTAAAAAAAATCTTTCAAAATTGAGCCTTTTTGAAAAAATTGGCAATCCCCCTATATAAACAATTGGTTTTTTTCAAAATGCTGTATAATATAAATTAAAAACTGAGTTTTTGAATTATTACCAAAATAATTTTTTCAAAATTGTTTGAAATTTAAGGACAAGTGCAGAAATAATTTAATATAATTCAAACTTAGAATATATTTGGATCGAAACAAGAAAATTTTAAGAAAAAATTTTACCCTTTTAAGAATTTTAATTTTTTTTATTAAAACACAGGTTTTCTAAAAAAAACTAATGAAAATAATTTTGGTTATTATAAAACAAAATAATTGGAAAATTTTAATTAAATAAGACGTAGATACGAAGAGATTTTAAAATCTATTAATAAATATCTTTTACTCGCTTTTTTGAAAAATTTTAACATTTAAAGTCTTTAAAAAGACCATGTGCTGTGTTATTAACTCATTTTTTTAAAAACTCATTTTTTAGAAATTTACCAATATATTTCAATGTTGAAATTTAGGAGAAATCGAACTTTTAAGAGTTTCAAAAATTTGTAATGTTGAAAAAATTTAGAAAAAAAGTAAATTTTAAGAAGTTCTTTTTAATTTATTAAAAAATAGCATTTTAAACAAATTTAAATGAAAAATAAATTTTTGGATATTACAAAAATATTTGAAAGTGGAATTAAAAAACGTCAATTTAAAGACCCAACCTAAAAACTATTAATAAATTCCCGTTTTTTATTCCTTTTTTGAAATTGCAATTTCAATGAAACACACACATTATTTTTTCAAAAATGCTGAAAAAATACCATTAAAAACTCCCAATTTTAAGATTTACCCAAAAATAATTTCCAAATGTGAAATTTTGGAAAAATCAACACCTTTTAAAGATAACCTACCTAAATTTGTAAAAATGTGAAATTTAAAGAAAAAAAGAGATATATTTTAGAGTTTTAAATTTTTTTATAATTAAAACAGGTTTTACAACTATGAAATATTTGGTATATAAAAAACAAATATTGAAATTTCATTTAAAAAAACGTCAAAATTTAAGAACACCTAAAACTATTAATTAAATTCTCTTTTCCCTGCCTTTTTTTAAAATTGCATTTCAATGAAAATCTACAATTATTTTTTTCAAAATGCCCTAAAAAATACTTTAAAAAACTCCAATTTTAAAGATTTACCAAATTAATTTCAAAATGAATTGAAAAAATTTATGGAAAAAGGAGGAATAACAAAGTTTCTATTGTAATTGTTGAAAATTTAAGAAAAAGCCGTAATTTTAAGAAGTTTAAAATTTTTTTTTAAAACAGTATTTTTCCACAACTAAATGAAAATATTTGGTAAGTATAAAAAAACAAAAATAGGAAATTCCATTTAAAAAAAAACGTCAAATTTAAGAAACACATAAAACTAATAAAAGAGGGAGGTTTTTCTGCCTTTGTTGAAAATTGCATTTCATGAAACACATTATTTTTTCCAAAAATGGCTGAAAATACCTTTAAAAAACATACAATTTTTAAGATTTACCAAATAATTTCCATATTGAAAATTTTAGGAAAAAAACTCCGTACAGATTATAGAAGTTTCCCTTAAATTTTGTAAATGTGAAAAAAAAATTTAACGCAAAAATAGTTAATTTTTAGAAAAGTTTAAAATTTTTTTATTAAAAACAGGTTTCAATCAAAACTAATGAAATATTGGGTATTATAAAACCAAAATTAATTGAAAAATTCCATTTATTCAACGTCAATTTAAGACACTTAAACCTATTAATAAATTCCCTCTTTCCTGCTTTTTTGAAATTGCAATTACAATAGAATTTACATTATTTTTTTTTCAAAATGCCTGAAAAAACGCACATTAAAACTTTCAAAATTTTTTAAGAATTTACAAAAAAAAATTTAAAATTTTTGGAAAAATTTAGGAAAAAATCGCCCACTTTTTTTACAGGACACTGATAAAATTTGGGTAAATGTTGAAATTTAAGAAAAAGAAAGCGTATTTTAGAAGTTAATTTTTTTTAAATTAAAAACAGTGGTTTTTCACAAATAATGAAAAAATATTTTGGTTAATATAAAAACCAATATTTGAAAAAATTTTTCATCTAAAAAAACGTCCAAAATTTAAAATAAACTAAACTATTAAATAAAATTTTCTCTTTCTGCCCTTTTTTGAAATTTGGCCCATTTTCCAATGCAACAACCATTTATTTTTTTCAAAATGCGGAAAATAGTTAACCGTTAAAAACTCAATTTTTAAAGAATTTTTATTACATAATTTCAAAAATGTATGATAATTTATAAGGAAAAAAAATTGTTAGTCCCTAAGAGATAAATCATTCAATTCTGAAAAATTTAGGAAAAAAAAGTCAGTAATTTTAGAAAGTTTTTAAACATTTTTTTTAAAAACCATGTTTTCAACAATTAAATGGAAATATTTGGTATTATAAAAACCAAATATTGAAAATTTTCATTAAAAAACGTCAATTTAAGACCCACTGAAACTACTAAATAATGTTCCCGCTTTTCTTGCTTTTTTGAAATTGTTGATTCCAAATGAAAAACCAAAATTATTTTTCCAAATGCAATAATAAATTAACCGGTTAAAAACTCAAATTTTTAAGATATATAAACCAAAATATTTCAAAAATGTTGAAATTTAAGAAAAAACATACTTTTTAAACAGTTTTTCACTAAAAATTTTGTGAAATGTGAAAATGGAAAGAAAGTCTGAGTAATTTTTTAGAAAAGTTAAAATTTTTTTATTAAAACAGGTTTTCAAAAAAACTTCTGGTCAAAAAATTTGGTAAAACAAAACAAAATATTGAAAATTTTTCATTAAAAAACTCAATTTTAAGACAACCCCCAAAACTATTAATAAAATTCAATGCCCTTTTCTGCTTTTTGAAAATTTGGGGGGCATTTCCAAATGAAAAAACTCATTATTTTTTGAATGCTGAAAATACCCTTCAAATTAGTTTTTTAAAGAATTAACAAAATAATTTCAAAATGGTTGAAATTTTTTAGGAAAAAATGAATTCTTTTTAGAGTTTTTAAAATTTTGGTAAATTGTTGAAGATAAATAATAAGCAAAGCCCGTAATTTTTAGAGAAATTTAAAATTTTTTTAATTAAACAGTTTTTCACAAAAATTAAATGAAATATTTTAATATATAAAAACAATATTAAAAATTTTCATTAAAAAAAAACCGTTTTTTTCGAAAAGCACACCTTTAAAACTATTTTAAAATAATTTCAAACTTTTTTCTGCTTTTTTTGGAAAGATTTATTATACAAATGAAACCACAATTAATTTTTTTCAAATGCGGAAATACCGTGTTAAAAACTCCAATTTTTTTAAAGAAATTTTACCAAATAATTTCAAATGTTGGAAATTAGGAAAAATCGTACTTTTAAAAGAGTTCTAAAATTAGTAAAAATGTGGGAAATTCAGTTGAATTAAATTTTTAATGTTTTTGAGTTTAAATTTTTTTTTTATTAAAAACAGGTTTTTTTACAACTAATGAAATATTTGGTAATAAAAAACAAATAATTGAATTTCATATTAAAAAACGTCAAATATAAGACACCTATTAATTTATTTAATAAATTTCTTTCTTTTCTTGCTTTTTGAAAAATACATTCACTCACAAATGAAACAACATTATTTTTTTTTCAAATTGCCTTGAAAATCCCGTTAAAAAACTTAATTTTAAGAAAAAATTACCAAAAATTAATTTCAAAAATGTTTGAAATTTTAGGTAGGATAGCCACTTTCTGGTGCAAGTTCAAAATTTACAATGTGTTCAAAAATTTTAAGAAAAAACTACGTTTTAGAAAGTTTAAAATTTTTTAAATTTAAAACCAGGTTTTCAACAAAACTAATTGAAAATTATTCCCGTATATAAAAACAAGTATTTTGAAATTTTCCAAATTTAAAAAAGGTCCAATTTTACCACTAAAAACTTATTAATAAATTCTTCTTTTTCTTTGGCTTTTTTTGAAAATTGCCATTTTTAATGAAACATTATTTTTTTTTTCAAAATCCGAAAATAACCGTTAAAAACTCAAATTTAAGAATTTACCAAAATAATTTCAAATTTTTCGAAATTTCGGAAAAAAATGCGTTTTTTTTTAAAGAAGTTCCTACATTTTAAAAATGGTTGAAAAATTTAAAAAAAGAGCCGTTAATTTTTAGAAGTTTTAAAATTTTTAATTAAAACAAGGTCTTCACCAACTAAATGAAATATGTATAAGGTAAATAATAAAAACAAAAAATATTTGGGGAAATTTCAAAAATTAAAAAAAGTCCAATTTACTTAAAAACCTTAAAAAACTAATTTGATAAAATGAGTTTTTCTAAGCTATAGTTGACCATTTACAAGACAATGAAAACACAATTATTTTTTTTTTTTAAAATCTCTGGCTAAAAATACCGTTAAAAAAACTCAATTTTAAGGATTTAACCAAATAATTTCAAAATGTTTTGAAATTTAGGAAAAAAAATCGTACTTTTTAGAAAAGTTCTAAATTGGTAATGTGGATGTGAAAATTTAGAAAAGGCGTAATTTTAGAAATTAAAAATTTTTTTTTAATTAAAACAGGTTTTCCACAACAACTAATGAAAAATATTTGGTATAAATAAAAATCAAATATTTGTAATAAACGATGAAAAACGTAAAATATTAAAATAAAACCTAAATCAATTTAAAAATACCACTTTTTTTCCCTTCGCCTTTTTGGAAATTGAAAATTTTCTCATGAAACAAATCATTTTTCAAATGCTTAATAAAAATACCCGTTAAAAACTCCATTTTAAGATTTTACCCAAAATAATACTCAAAATGGTTGTAGATTTCGGAAAGAATTATGGTTTTTTTTTAAGAATCTCCATGTAGATGGGGTGAAAATTTAAGAAAAAATCTTAAATTTCTGAAGTTTCATCTTTTTTAATTAAAAAACAAAAGAAAAATGTCACAAAAACTTTCTACAATTGTTTTGGTATATAAAAACCCAAAATATTGAAAATTTTCACTAATCAAACGTTGAAAATGTTCTACACACCTATAAATTATTCTAAAATATCAACTTTTTTCTGCAATTTTAATAATTTATAACTTAATGGATCCACATTAATTTTTTCCAAAAAATCAGGGAAAAATACCCGTTAAAAAACCAAATTTTAAGATTTTACTCAAATATAGATTAAACTTTTTGAAAAAATTTTGGCAAAAAATTTAACACTTTTAAAGAAAGTTTATCAAATTTGTAATGTTAAATTTTTTAGCAAAACGTAAAATTTTTTAGAAATTTAATGTTTTTTTTAAAAATTAAAAACCAGGTTTCCCAACTAAAATGAAATAAATTTCCCCGTATATTAAAAAAGCATCCCGAAATGGCAGAAAAAAACGTCCCAAATAATAAGCACCCCTAAAACATTAATAAAAATTCTCTTTTTTCTGCTTTTTGAAAATTGCATTTTCAATAAAACACATTAAATTTTTCAAAAAATGTGAAAATCCCTATTTAAAAAACTTTAATTTTAAAGAGATTACCAAAATAATTTCCAAATGGGTTTGAAATTTAGGAAAAAAATTTAGGACTTTTTAAGAGTTTTCTAAAATTTGTAAATGTTGAAAAATTAACAGAAAAAAACTAAATTTTAGAAAGTTTTAAAATTTTTAATTAAAACAGGTTTTTTCAAATGGTAAATGAAAAATATTTCGTAAATATAAAAAACAAAAATATGGAAAAATTTCAATTTAAAAAAGTCCCCAATTTTAAAGACATTGTATGATAGTTATTAAATAAATTCCTTTCTTTTTCTTGCCCTTTTTTGACCTTGACCCCAATCACCCCCATTTAATTTTTTTCAAATGCTGAAAATACCGGGTTTAAAAACTTCAAAAATTTTAAAAGTTTCTTTACCCTAAATAATTTCCAATTGGTTTCGAAATTTAAGGGAAAAATTCGTAACTTTTTTTAAGAGTTTCCATAAATTTGTAAATGGTGGAAAATTTAAGAAAAGCGTAATTTTTTAGAAAGTTAAAAATTTTTTAATTAAAAACAGGTTTTTCACAAACTAATGAAATATTTGGTTATATTAAAACCAAATTTAATTGAAAAATTTCAATTACAAAAAAAGTTCAAATTTAAAAGAACACCTAAATTAATTAAATTAATTCAAACTTTTCTGCTTTTTTTGAAATTGCATTTCAATGAAACACAGTTATTTTTTTCAAAATGCCAGAAAAAATAAGTTTAAAAAACTCCAATTTTTATGATTTTACCAATCATTTTTCAAATGAGTTGGTAAATTTTAGGAAAAAAATCGAACTTTTAAGAGTTTCTAAATTTGTTTTGTCTGGAAGAATTTTATGAAAAAAGATGTAAAAAATTTTAAACAAATTAAATTTTTTTTGAAATACAAATTTTAAAACAACTAATGAAATATTTGGTAATATAAAAATCAAATATGGGGAAATTTTCATTTAAAAACGGTCCAATTTAAGACACCTTACTATAATAAATTCACATTTTTCTGCTTTTTTTGAAATTGCAATTTTCCAATGAAAACACATTATTTTTTTCCAATGCTATAAATACCGTTAAATTCAATTTTTAATAGAATTTTACCAAAAATACTCTTTCCAAAATGTTGAAAAAATTTTAAGGAAAAATCGTAAACTTTTTTTAAGAGTTCTAAATTTGTAAATGTTGAAAAATTTAAAAAAGAAAAAATCGTAATATAAAAAGAAGTTTAAATTTTTTTAAATTAAAAACAAGGACTCAACCCCACAAACACTGAGTTGTATTTTCACAAGTAATATAACAAATATTTTAATTTCATTTAAAAAAACAAGTCAATTTAAGGACACCTAAAACAATATCTATTTAAATAAATTTCTCTTTTCTGCCCTTTTTGAAATTTGCCATTTCAATGGAAGGAGAGGGAGGAAATCCAAATGCTTGAAAAATACCCGTTAAAAACTTCCAAATTTTTAAAGAATTAAAACTCAAATAATTTTTCCAATGTTGGAAAAATTTGGAAATTGATTACTTTTTTAAAGAGTTCTAAATTAGTAATGTAAGAATCTCAAGAAAACTCGCACTTTCTTTCAATGAAGTTTTAATTTTTTTTTACATTAAGGACAACAGAGTTTTCAAAAATAATGAAATACTTGTTAATATTAAAACAGATAAAATATTGCGTATGAATAATCAAAATAGATAGTTTTAAAATTTTAAGCCCTATTTTAAAAAAAAAATAAAATTTCTCCTTTTCTGCTTTTTGAAAATTTGCATTCAATGGAAAACAACCCATTATTTTGTTCAAATTTTGCCGAAAATCCCGGTTAAAAACTTTAATTTTAAGGAAATTTAACCCTAAATAATTTTCCCAAAATGTTGAAAATTTTTAGGAAAAATCCGTTAAAACTTTTTAGAAGTTCCTAAAAATTTGGTAATGTGAAAAAATTTTTTAAGAAAAAACTAAATTTTTTTAGAAGTTAAAATTTTTTAATGTAAAAACAGGGTTTTTTTCCCACAACCTAAAATGAACATAATTTCGTAATATAAAAACCACATATTGAAAAAATTTCCCAATTAAAAAAAGTCAAAATTTTTTTAAAACACCTTAAAACTTATTAAAATAAATTCTCTTTTCTGCTTTCATGAAATTGCTAAATTTTTTAATCAAAAACATTTAATTTTTTTTCAAAAATGCTGAAAATACCGTTTTAAAACCTCAATTTTAAGATTTTACCAAATATTTTCGAACAATATCGAAATTTAAGGAAAAAAATCGTTTTTTTTTAAGAAAGTCATATACTGTAATTGTGGGAAAAATTTTTAAGAAAAGCGCTGCACTTTAAGAAGTTGAAAAATTTTAAAATGTAAAAAGAAAAAGGGTTTTCAAAACTAATGAAATATTGGGTCAATATAAAACAAAATATGAAAATTTCATTTTAAAAAAAAGTCCATTTAGACACCTAAAATATTTAATAATTCAACCTTTCCCTTTGCTTTTTTTGAAAATTTCCATTTCCAAATTTGAAAACCCACATTTAAATTTTTTCCAAATGCGGAAAATACAATAATAAAACCTCAATTTTTTAAAGAATTTTACCCAAATAATTTCCCAAAATTGTTTGAAATTTAGAAAATCTGCCAACCTTTTATTTCTAAAAATTTGTAAATGTGGGAAAATTTAGAAAAAGCGAAAATTTTAGAAAATTAAAATTTTTTATTAAAAACCAGGTTTTTCAACAACTAATTTGAAAATATTTGGTATATAAAAAATAAATTATTTGGAATTTTCATTAAAAAAAAAACCGTCAATTTAAGAAACACCTTAAAACTAATTAAAAAAATTCCACTTTCCCCTGCTTTTGAAAAATTGCCATTTTCAAATTGAAAAACCAACATTATTTTTTCAAATGCCTAAAATATATTGTTAAAAACTTCAATTTTAAGATTTACCCAAAAAATAAATGCTTCAAAATGTTGAAATTTAGGAAAAAATCGAACTTTTTAAAAAAGAGTTTCCTAAATTTGTAAAAATGTGAAAAATTTAAGAAAAAAAATCGGGTAATTTTAGAAAAGTTAAATTTTTTTTATTAAAATCAAGGGATTTAAGGAAAAGGATGAGTGTTTATTTGGTTAATAATTAAAAACCAAATAATTGAAAATTCATCTAAATATTCAATTTAAGACACCTAATAATATTAATAATTTCCCCCACTTTTCTGCATTTTGAAAAAGCAATCTAAAATGAAACCACAAATTATTTTTTTCAAAAAATGCGGAAAAAATATCCCGTTAAAAAAACTCAATTTTAAGATTTTAACCAAAAATAAAATTCAAATGTTGGAAAAAATTTAAGGAAAAAAATCTAACATTGTTGAGAACCGGTTTGGTAAAGAAAGAGTTGTAAATTTTTAACGAAAAGGCAAACTCTTAGAATTGACTTTTGTTATTTGATTAAAAACAGGTTTTTTAATGAAGCTAAATGAAAAATATTTTGTAAATATAAAAAACAAATACTCGAATTTTCATTAAAAAAACGTCAATTTAAGACACCTAAACCTATTTAATAAATTCCCTTGTTCTCAGTTAGGAAAAATTGCAAATTCCAAATGAAAACACATTATTTTTTTCCAATGCTGGAAAAAAATAAACCGTTTAAAAAACTCCAAATTTTTAAGAATTTAACTAAATTTATTTCACACATCACAATTCTTTACCAATTATCGTACTTATGAACAAATATATTCTATAATTTGGAATTTGAAAATTTTTTTAAAAGCAAAAAGTTGGGTAATTTTGAAGTTAAAAATTTTTTTTAATTAAAGCAGTTTTCACATTTAATGGAAAATGAATTTGGGTTATATAAAAACGAAATATTGAAAATTTTCAATTTAAAACGTCCAATTTAATAAGACACCAAAAGCTATTAATAAATTCTCTTTTTCTGCTTTTTTGAAATTGCCAATTTTTCAATGAAAAACATCAGTATTATTTTTTTCAAAATGCCTTGAAAATCCCCGTTAAAAACTTAATTCTAACAAATGAGCAAATAATTCAAAATGTTTTGAATTTAGGAAAAATCGTAAAAATCAATAAAAGAATTTTCAAAAATTTGTTTTAATGTTGAAAATTTAAAGAAAAAACTTAATTTTAGAAAGTTAAAAATTTTTAATTAAAACAGGTTTTTTCCACAACTAATGAAATATTTCGTAATATAAACAAAAATATTTGAAATTTCCAATTAAAAAAAAGTCCAAATTTAAGACACCTAAAACTATTAATAAAATTCCCTTTTCTTTTCTTTTTTGAATTGCATTTTAATTTGAAACAATTATTTTTTTTTCAAAATGCCAGAAAAAAATAGTTTAAAAACTCAATTTTTAAGATTTAAACCTAATATTTCAAAATTGTTACTGAAATTTAAAGGAAAAAAAAATCGTAAACTTTTTTAAGAAAAAGTTCTAAATTTGTAATTATTTTTGGAAAATTTTTAAGAAAAAAAGAGTAAATTTTAGAAAGTTTTAAAATTTTTTAAAATTAAAAACAGGTTTCACAACTAATGAAAATATTTGGTTATATAAAAAGTAATATTGAAATTTTCAATTAAAAAAAGTCAAATTTAAGAATTACCAATCAACTAAAATTAATAAATTCCCACTTTTCTCTTTTTGAAATTGGCAAATTTTCAATTGAAAAAACACATTATTTTTCAAAATGCTGAAATAATCGTTAAAACTTCAATTTTAAGACTTAACCAATAATTTCA
>JABUQX010013110.1:12500-15000 GCA_015478945.1 Trachelipus rathkii | reverse complement strand
ATGATTTAGTGTGAGATTTATCTTTGCCAAGCGTCAAAGATGAGCTTTTTGTCTTGCGATTGAAAAGCAAACATTTATTATCTCCAGAAACCACATTTTCATGGTACAGATATCGTGAATGGGAATTACTTCAATATTTTAATGAAGAGATGGACCTTATGTACTGCAATAATGTACAGGAACTAATGACATATTTTGGAATAACTCATCAGCCATCAGAGTGGAGATTATTTATAGATTCTTCTAAGAAAAGTTTAAAAAGTTCTACTTCATATTGAAAATGTACATCTATCAATCCATGTAGCACACTCTGGTCATTTAACAGAAAATGTTAATATTGAAATATTATTAAAAAAAGTGATGAATACGGATGTCCTCTGTGCTGAATTTGAAAGTTATTGGTATGGTACTTGGATTGCAATTAGGATACACCAAATATCCATGCTTTTTTTGTGTGAATAGGACAGTCGTGATCGCAAAAGAAACTGAAAATGGAAAGAGTGACCATCCAGTAAAGGTTTTTCACCTGGTTCCAAAATATTCTACACCAACCGCTTGTCAATCCCGAAAATGTTCTACTCCCTTCACTTCATATTAAATTAGGCATTATGAAGAAATTCATAAAAGCCCTGGACAAAGAAAGTGCTTGTTTAAAGTATATGTGTAACAAATTTCCTTCTATTAATGTCAAAGTTAAAGAAGGGATATTTGTTGGACCTCAAATTAAAAAGTTGATGTGTGATCCTAATTTTGAAGCTACAATGACAACATGAGAATTAGAGGCATAGAACGCCATGAAAACTGTAATTGAGGGATTCCTCGGGAATAGGAAAGACCCAAATTACAAAACATTAGTAAATAATATAAATAAAATGCTTGAAAATTTAAAGATCTTGGTTGCAACATGAGTGTTAAATTACATTTTTTGAACTTGCATCTACAGTACTTTCTTGAAAATCTTGGAGCAGTATCCGAGGAGCAAGGCGAAAGGTTCCATCAAGATATAAAAGCTATGGAACAAAGTTACCAAGCAAGATATAATGCAAGCATGATAACCGACTACTGCTGGATGCTAAAAATAGACAAAATCTGGAGACAGTACAGATGAACGCAAAACCACAAAGAGAAAATTTCAGTCACATTAGGTAAGAATATTAATATTTCTACCAAAAATCAATGTGAGTACATGTGATATATCTATATTTGGTATAATTTTCATATGCTCTTGGTAAGTAGCGGCGTATTATGCGGCATTATATGTTTCATGTACGTAACATAATATTTTTTTTGCTGTAGGAAAACCCTATTACGTCTGAAAATGTTCTTACAATTTATATAAAATACTGATGTGATACAAACTGTTATTATTTATTATTAGTATTATTAGTATAATTTTATTATTTATTATTTTATTTTTTTTTTTTTATTATTTGATTTTGATATTTATTTTTATTTATTTTTATTTTTATTTATTTTTTATTTTTATTTATATTTATATATATTTATATATATATATATTATATATATATAATATATATATATATATATATATATATATATATATATATATTAATATATATTATATATATAAAACCAAATAATACTTTAGATACTTGAGTTATTGCTATTTTAAAGTTTTCTTTAATTTAAGTTGATTCGATGCTTAACTATTAGATTTCAAATTGTTTTTTTTTCATTATTCTTCTATTGATATTTTATTATTTTATTATTATTATTATTATTATTATTATTATTTATTATTTTATTATTATTATTATTATTATTATTATTATTATTATTATTAATTATATTATTATATTATTATTATTTATATTATTTATTTTAATATTTTATAGTAGTATTTTATTAATTTCTTTATTACTTTTTATTTATTTTATTAAATATTGTTTATTATAAAATTACGAATTATGTATAGTATTTACAGTAAGAGATGCCAATTTTTTAGGCTAGTTAATTTAGAATTTAAATATTAATTTATTATCCGAAATTGCATTAAGAAATTTTTTCTTGATTTTAAAATTTTTTTTTAAATAATCTATTGATTTTATTTAGATTCCTAGGAAAAAAAAAACAACTTGCCAAAAAATTAAATTGAGAGACTTTTATCGTTACTTTATGAAATTTGTAGACGATCGATCGTTTCTATAATGATAACTCGTGCTAAGCCCGCAGCCGAGTGTACGGAGTTGCCTCTGAGATATATATATAGAGATATAATATATAATATTAATTATATATATTAATATATATATATATATATATTATTTAGATATATATATATATATATATATTATATATAATATATATAATTATATATATATTATATATAAATATATATATATATATATATATATAATAATATATATTATATATATATATATATTAAATATATTATATATATATATATATTATATATATATATATATATATATATATATATATATAATATATTATATATATATATATATTATATTTTATA
>JABUQX010013110.1:0-7500 GCA_015478945.1 Trachelipus rathkii | reverse complement strand
TTAACAATTGTTATATTAAATTTTGTGATAATTTAAATTTGATAGCCTAGCCCTAGGCTAACATAGTGTTTCCTGTGTCTGGGTTTATTTGGATTCTTAAATTAGACTTTCTGTATTTAAATACAGTCTTTATTAATTGTTACTTTATTAGTGATAATTTGAATTAAATTAGGTTTTCCAGTCACAGACTACAGTTAAGCCTCCTTATAACTATTTATATATCACTTGCCTAGGCTAAGCTAAATAAATTGTTTAAATTTTAATCTATTAAAGAGATTAGTTTATTTCTTTTAGGCTTTAGTGATATTAAACCGTAGTTGGTAAAATAATAGGTACAGGTTTAGTAAGCTAATAATAATTAAAGTATGTATGCTCTGTGTTGAATAACATTGGGACTGTGGAGGTGAATATGTGGAGTAGCTGCCCTGTTTGTGTTTTGAATGCAGAGAATGTGTTTTTAAGGAAGGGAGATTGCAAGACTGAGTGAAGATATGCATGGATTGAAAGAAGAAGTATTTGAGTTGAGAAAGGAGAGAAGTGTTAGGAAAAAGGTTAGTAAGGATTGTCGAGGTGAGGAGGGAGCGGGATATAGGGGTAGACAGGGATAGTGATTCACCTAGGCAGGAAGATGAGAGGGAAAAGGATAAAGTAGTATTAATAATAGGTCTTGCAGATGAATATAGAAGTTGTAGGAATTAGAAATAATAATTTAAAAATGAGGATCTCGAAAGTCAGTCGGCCTGTGACCTGCAGTAACAGGTTCGACGTCTTCCAGATGGGGAGAGATCAGAGAGTGCCAATGGTAATGTGAGTTTTCTAAAGGGAAGAATGATACATTGGTAATTGGAGACTCTATGACACGATACCTAGACAGGACTTTCAAAAGAATAAAAAGAAAACGATTGAGAGTATGTTATCCAGGTGCCAGAGTGAGTGGTATCGTGGATAGGATAGATAGAGAGATTGATTCTACAAATGTGGTTTCAGATGTGATTGTGCATGTGGGTACAAAGGATAATAAGACATAGAAGGTCAGAAGAATTAAGAGCAGATTATAGGGATATTGATCAGAGATGAAAGCTAATGGAAGAAGGTGAATGATTTCTGGGATTTTACCTAGGCTAGGTGCAGGTCAGGAATGGGGGAGTAGGGCTTTAGGTGTAAATGAAAGGGTTAGGAATTATGCTTTTTCGAAAATTTTTAGGTTTTTGGATTTGTGGAGGAGAATTTCTGGATAAAGTTCTTTTTGCAGCAGATGGAGTTCACTTGGTCGTAAAGGTGTGAAGCTTTTCAGTACCAGTTCGAGACTTGTTTAGCAAAAAAACTAGGTAAAGTTGGGGGTTGGGGGCTAAATCTAGATACAAATTAAATAGCAATGGAGAGACAATAATAGTGGGGAAATAAATAAAGCTAGTGTTGTTACAGGTTTCAAATAATGATGATGGCAATAAAAATAACAGCATTTCGAATATCAAATGCTTTTACACTAATGCTCATAGCCTTAGAAATAAAAAAGTTGAGCTGATTAGTTATGCCATAAATTAGAATCTAGACATTATTTGCATAACTGAGGCATGGGTTAATAAAGAATTATATAGAGACTCTTTTCAGGAATTGAAATAGGCGGATATTCACTTTATTTATACAAGCGTAGAGGAAAAGGGTGGTGATGTGGCGCTTTATGTTAAAAGCAATATTCAATCTGTATTAATGACTGACTTTAAAATGAATCATGACATTGAATCAGTGTGGGTAGATATTCTTATGTACAATAAATCATTTAGAATAGGGGCATTTTATAGACCTGGCCAGGGTCAAAAATTAGACGGGGAAATTGTGAAAGAAATTGAGACAGCATGCCTCAGTAAAGAAAAAGGTATAGTCGTAATGGGTGATTTTTTTCCGGTGGCATTCATGGGATTCCTTGTCTAATATGGTACCATAGTAGTTCTGCATTCATAATTGTATACTAGATAAACTTTTGACCCAATGGTCAAGGAACCAACAAGATTACGATGCATACTAGACTTATATTAACTTAACGAGAAAGATGGTGGATGAAGTTAGAATTGAGAGAATTTAGGACTTAGTGACCATAATTAATTAGATCTTAATATGAATTTAATATCTGGGCCCAAATTGCAGTTAATAAGGAAAAGTCTTAGATTTCCGAAATGACGATTTTTAACCAAATTTCGAGACATGCTTAGTACAAATATAACTGGGATAAAGAGTTTAAAAGGACCAAAACTGTTTTATTCATGTGGAACATTTTGAGCTAATTTTACATATATCAGTATTGTTTAAAGATAAACCATTAGGTAGCAAAGAAGAAAACCTGTTTGGTGGAATAGAGAGATAAGGAGAGAAAATTAATAAAAAGCGTAGATGTTTTAAAATATTCAAAGGTAGTAATAGGAAGGATGATTTAGGAAATTATAGGAAAATAGGAATGAACTTACCAGATACAATTAAGGAAAGCAAATGGAGAAGGATAGGAGAATTAATTTAGCCAAGAATATTAAGTAAAGAACTGGAAGCCAAGTTTAGCCTTAAAAATTAAATTTATGAGATTGACAATTGTTCAAATTAATTGATGAAAATTTAGTGAGTTCAGATAAGGGGTTGGTCAACATTTTCATGCTTATTTTGCTTCAGTGTTACTGAGGAAAGATTAGATAATAGTTATGGAGACTAATAGTTCTTGTATGCATTTAACAAATAGACTTACAGAATTTGAATTTGATGTTAAAGATATAAAACTTTTATTAGATCATATTGACCCCAAGTAAAGCGGCAGGCCCTGATGGTATATATGGTAGGATTCTGAAAGAGTGTAGTACCAGCATTGGCAAAGGCACTGTATTTGAATTTTTAAACGATCTATAGCATTTGGTATGAGTACAGAATAGACTGGAAAATTGACATACTGTGGGTGCCTATTTAAAGAAAGGTAGTAAGGAAGATTTGGATAATTATAGGCCAGTTATAACATCTCTGGTTGAAAAGGTTCTGGAAAAGTTACTGAAGGTCATATAGAGAAATATTTAGAAGATAAAAGGTTATTGTATGACTCCCTAGCAGGGTTTCAGAGAAAGGGATAGGTCATTGTCAGACATAAATACCTTTTAGAATTTAATGGAAAATACATTACTGACTGACATCGACCGAGGAGATCCAGTTATTATTGTATATTTAGACAGTATTAGTAAAAGCTTTTGAATAAGGTTCCCAATTTAAGGCTGATGAAAAAGTAAATTGCATAATGTCGGGATTATAGGGTGGAGTGGTTACATGGTTGGATAAAGAGGGTGTGCGAATAAAAAACAGTTGTACAACTACATGGTGAATAAATTCATCATGGAAATAGTGAGAGTGGATGTCCCACAGGGTTCAGATTAGGCTGGGGGCCACTATTGTCCTCATAATATATAAATGATTTAGACCAGGGACTTAAATGCATAGAGTTTCTAAGTGTTGCAGATTGATACAAAGTGCCACCTTCATTAAGAATAGTGAAGTGATTGCATTAAAGATTCAAATGATTCTCTGATAATAAATCTTCATTGGGGGGTGGGGAGAATAGTGGCAAATAGAATGATTATAATAGTAAAAGGTGTAAGGTTCTTTCACCTAGGTTACTCAAATAAAAGTTTAACTACCGATATGATGGGGATGGCTTGAGTCTGTGGACAAGAAAAAGATTTATTTAAATGTGATTATAAGCAGTAATTTGATAAGTAGTAATCAGTGTTGGAAGCTAAAATAAGAAAGTAAGTAAGATGCTGAGCATAATAAGTATCGCAATGTATGTTTACAAGGAGCAAGAGTAATAAGTAAACTGAAGTTAATAAGCTATGTAGGCCAGTAATAGAGTATATGTGACATCAATTTGGCTAACCTACTTATTTAAAGAAAAGATAACTTTGAATATTGCTAGAGGATGGTGCAGACGCTGTAGGAGCGAAGGCAAGGATGATTCTGGCGATTTGATGAGGTAAGGCATATGAGGAGAGGATTGAAGAGTTAGGGAATGTTTCTGTTAGAAGAGTGCAGATTTTCACGAGGGGACATGATGACAAGTCTGAGCCAGAAATAGTTTACATAGTAGTTGAAGAAAACAGAGAACAATAATTAATTACATAGATAGAACAATGGACAGCGGAGCCAGGGGCATAAATAAGAAAATTAAGGAGTCAGTCGTGCCATCTTGAGGTAAGAAAGCCATGCATTCCAGAGTAATAGGGTTGTATAAATTTAATGAAATAGTCCAGAGAGTTGATTGAGGTGACTCGATATGCAACATTTAAAGAAAGGGTTAGATTCGTTATATCAATGGGTGGATAGTTATAAATAATATTGACGAAGACCACAATTGAGCGGGTTTTAGTTGTGATATTATTATAGTTAGATGATATGTGTAGACCATACTTAGTTAGTTAAGCAAATTGGGAATGGTGCGGATTGGTATCCCTATTGGGTATAGATCAATGTAGTTATAGACTTAGCTCAATGGTGGATTTGTAGTTACAACAAATAGGCCAAGCCCTAGGGTGCTTTGTGGAATGCCATGAAGATGTTTGAGTGAGTGGTTGACTGGACAGTCTCGAAGGCCCCATTGGTGGCCACCTGGTTCTATAAATTCTTAATGTCTAATGTCTTAAAGCAGCAAGCAAGAAATTATCATCAAACTATCCTTAATCATTATGACAACGAGCTGGTTCTAAAAATTTATAAAAAAAAAAAAAAAAAAAACATATTAAATATTAAATTTAGAAAAATAATTCCTAAAATATTACAAATAAAAAACATACTTTTGAAATTCTGCCAATTATTTTTGATTTTCTTCATGATTTATGAAAATATTCTGTCTTTTAATCATTTATGAGTATGTTCAATCAGATAGTTAGAACAAGGACTCAGTCTTACGTCAGTCTGTTAAAAAAATGAAAATAATAAAAAATTGAAAAGAATGAAGATATTTTTAAAAAAAAAATTCTTTTATTTATTACTTAAAAACTTAATCTAGAGACTATTTTTTTAAAAAAAGAAAAATAATAATTTTAAAAAAAAATTTAAAATTTAAAAGAAAAAAATATTAACAAAAGAAAAAATAATTCTTGTATTTCTTATAAACACTTGATATAGAGATAGAAATGTTTTTTAAAAAGAAAAAAAAAAAAATATATTTATTATTTAAACATTCCCCCCCCCCCGAGTCCCTCTAACTCGAGAAGCTGAAGCCTTATTAATGATGATGATGAAGGAGTTAAAAAAGAACGTGTAAGAGATTTTTAAACATTTTCTTATTTTCAAATAATATTACTTGCAGAAAATTTATGAATTAGTATTTAGAGAAGATAGTGTTTGAAATGACCAATTTGCCTAATGTTGATGTATATTAAAAAGAAACATTTAAGCTAGTACTATTATATAAATTATATAATATATTATATATAGTAATTATAATAGATATAGATATATATATATATAATATTAAATACCAAAAAAAAAAAAAGGATATATATATATAGATTTATGAATGAAAATATAGAAAAGTAAATATTATGTGAGGATCCAACATCCAAATTTACATTTAAGATTTTGCTATTATTTTAATATTATGCCTACCTAATGATATTTTATATTTAATTTTTTTTAACTCAAATTTTTCGCTCTCTTCTCTCTCTCTCTCTTATCTCTCTTCTCTCTCTATATATAGATATATATATTAATATTAGTATATAGTATATATATATATATAGTCATATATAGTATATATATATATAATAATCTTATACTATAATATATACTACTATTAGTATATATAAATATATATAAAGTATATATATAGTTTGTATATATAATATATATAAATATTATATATATATATATATATATATAATAGTATATATAAGATATATAATATATATTATATAATTATATATATATAATAGTATATATATATATATATAAAATATAAATAATACTATATATATATATATAATAATATATAGTAATATAAATATATAAATATAATATTATATAATATAATATATATACATATTAGATATATATAGTATATATATATAGATGATATATACTTATATTATAAAGATATATATATATATAAGTAAATAGATATATAATTATATATACTATAGCTAGTATATATATATATAGAAATATTATATATATATATATATATATATAATAAAATATTATATATATATATATAGTTTATTTAGTATTATTTTAATATATATATTATATATATAATAAATCCTAACCTGTATGTGGGAGTAGAAGGAATTACATAAGTATTTCCTTTGTGTGTCTATAATGAGGCGCATTAAAAGAGATTTAACCCTGTGATGGATGGGGGAAAAGAATACTCAACTCCTAATTATGGTCACTGCATGTTGCAGAAGCAAACTAAAAGGGATGTAGGAGCTTGGGTTGTTGCCCGCTTTCTGCACGATGCTCTAGGCCTGCTCAATACCAGTGGCTGCGTTCCTTGCACCCGTAACCATGCGGGAGCACCGTCAAAATATTATATATATAGTTATAATAATATATATAATATATATATATAATATATATATATATAATAGTATCATGATATTAATAGTATATATATATAATGTATATATTTATATATATATATATAGTATATATATAAATATTAAAACCTTGAAGTTCTTTCCTCCTACTGTCTGCTGTTCAAGGCGGAGTATAATTAATAATGAAAATAAAGATTTTCGTATTTATAATTTCATACATGACAATTTCCTTTCTTGACTGTAAACACTAATTTTTAACATACAGCTTGTCAATCTCCATATCAAAAATTAAATTCATAAAAATCACATGAAAACCGGGACAAAACAAATACATATTCAAAACTTGAACAAAATAACTCTCTCTCTCTCTCTCTCTCTCTCTCTCTCTCCTCTCTTCATCTCTCTCTCTCTCTCTTACTCTCTCTCTCTCGTCATCGCTCTCTCTCTTTCTCTTAAATATATATATAAATAATATAGTAATATATTATATATAGTATATATATATTATATATAGTATATATATATAATATATATATATATTTAAGATAATATGACTTGAAATCCAGATTAAAAATATATAAAGCTATTATATATATAAAGAAAAGCTACTATTATTGCGAAAAGAAAAATGAGAATTCATGAGAGAGAGGCTTTGTGGAATAAGAATCACTCAAAATAGATAGCAAATAGAGAGAAGGTGTTTGTCTAATTACGATTGCCATGCACAACCGAGGTGTATTTGAATGAGAGCATGTATTAGAATTATGCGTGTTCTTGGCAGGCACATAATCGAGAATTGCTCCAAGTTCAATTTAGGCCTATATGACCAAAATGTTTCGAACGAGATAATAAATGATTCTAATGTAAAATTAGCGTCTTGGGTATACATTATTAAACATTATTTTAATAAAGATAAATAGTAATTGGAATATTCTCT
>JABUQX010013109.1:15000-27500 GCA_015478945.1 Trachelipus rathkii | reverse complement strand
GACCCCAACTCCTTCTCAAAAAGATGACACCTTTCCAGTAACATCTTCCTTCCCCAGTTCCATGGAAGCAACTCACATCCCTTACACATTTCTGAATCTGCTTACTTGGCAGATGCTGATTCCACTCCCATTAATAAACACGAGCATTTTGGTTGCTCTTCTATTGACCAATCGAACCCACATAATAAGTTGGACTTGATTGAACTTAACTTATCTCGTATTCATGGTGAAGCTCTTTCACCAAATACATCTGAAAACTCCTCCCTAAAAGAGGTCATACAACCTAACAAATCTCTGGTGTATGACTACCCTGGCCCCCCAGGTTTTGTTCCCCCTCCTCGCCGAGACCCACGCCTCAACCTTCCCTCTCAATCTGTATCCACCTCTAACATTACCCCCAGTCACATAGAGACAATTGTCTCTAATAGACCACCACCATAATATTCATAACTCATCATGACTACTTTCCTTCAATGGAATTGTCGTGGCTATTACTCTAATTTCGAAGAACTTGTTCAACTAATAAACATATGTACACCAAAGTGTATATGTATATGTTTGCAGGAACTTCGACTATGTCATCGTGACTTCTTTCCGGCCTTCTGAATATAAATCGCGTTAATTTCTATAGAAAGGGTGACAATGATAGGGAGGGCAGGAATATAATTCACGATACTGTCCCACATTCCCCAGGTCCCTCTTCAAACCAGACTTCATGCAGTAGCAGCACGAATTCACTTGTCCATCGACATTATGTTCGATCTACTTGGCTCCGAGTATTGAATTTACTAAGGTCGACTTAGCTGATCTTTAACAACTCTCTTTCCGGTTGTTATACTAGTGACTGACTCCACTTGCCAATGGGAGTAGGCTCTGTCACTTCTGTCCAAATCAAGATCTTAATAAATCTTCTATCCCCCTTTTCCCTAGGATGCCTTAACACAGGACTCCTACATATGAACGTTTAGATACACACACTTCTTCCTGTATTGATATTTCCTTTTGCTCCCATTCCCTTATGGATCGCTTTACCTGGTCCCGCTTTGATTATTTATTCAGCAGTGATCATTACCCAATAGCTTTAAATGAGCTTGTACCAAGCCCAATGCTAAAACCTAACTCTAGCTGGCGTTATGATCGAGCGGAGTGGGCTCCTTTTTATCAGACCACCGCTATCCCTCTTTCTCCTTTCAATAAAAGATTTCCGACTGTTGATGATGCCTTTTGCTTCTTCCAGAAAGTAGTCATCTCGGCAGCGATGCATTCCGCAATCTTCCGCAGGCAAGCGGTCGGCAACCCCTTGGTGGTCCCAAGAGTGCGCACAAGCTAACCGCGAGAAGAAGAAACTCTACAGGCAATACAAAAGGACCCGTACCACCCCAAACATGATTATTTTTAAAGCAGCCGCAGCGAGATCTCGGCGAATTAATCGTCAAACGCGCAAACAATATTTTCGAAATTACATATCGACTGTTAACTCCACAACTCCCCTTCCTTTAGTGTGGAAAGTTACACAGAAAATATCTCGTCGATCTAATAACTCCTCACCCACAGTCCTCCGTTATGGACCTGATATAACTGATACGATCTCCGCTCCTGCGGTGGTAGCGGATGCGTTAGGTTATAGCTTCGCTAGCCATTCGAGTTCTTTCCGCTACCCTGAAGCCTTTCAAAAATTGAGAACTGACACAGCACTGCCAGACTTTTCAACAGCGAAAGGGGAAGATCATACCTACAACCGTCTTTTTACACTTGCAGAGTATCAAACTGCACTGGCGAGTAGCAAAGATGGTGCTCTTGGTCCAGACATGATTTCGTATATCATGCTCCGTCATATACATCCCTCAGCATCAGCATTTTTGCTGGATCTATATAACAGAATCTGGATCGAATCCTCTTTTCCATATCTATTTGGACTACAGCTTTTGTAATTCCTATCCCCAAACCTGGAAAAGATCCGAAGCTGGCGGATAACCAAAGACCAATTTCACTGACCTGCCATACCTGTAAATTAATGGAGAAAATGGTTTCAGGCCGCTTTCTCCCTGTTCTGGAGAGTCGCCAAGCTTTTTCAAACTTCCAGTTTGGCTTTCGGAAAAATCGTTCGACCGCGGACCCCTTGTTAAAACTAGACCATGACATCCGGGAAGCCTTCTCAACTGGTGGGATGGTTCTTGGCGTCTTCTTTGACCTCGAAAAAGCTTACGACACAACGTGGAGAACTGGGATCCTCCTTAAACTCCATTCGCTCGGTTTTCGCGGACAACTCCCTCTTTTCATTAAATGTCTTTTGTCAAACAGATCCATGCAAGTTCAGTGCTCTTCTATTCTGTCACGCCACTTTACTCTGGATGAAGGCGTTCCGCAGGGTAGTGTTTTAAGTGTACTATTATTTGCTCTCGGATTTAATGATATTGTTACCTCTATTCCAGCGACTGTCAATTTTCTCTATATGTCGATGACTTAGCATTATACATAGCCGCCGGTGCCAGGCTGCCCTTTCTCGAACAGCAACTTCAACTAGCTAATGAAAATATTTCACAGTGGGCTAGCTCCCATGGCTTCTTTCTCCCAACAAAACCTCAGCAGTGCTTTTTAAGAAAAAAGGAATCGAAGAACTTGCCACTTTCTCCAACGAACCTAACCTTATATGGTTCGCCCATTCTTGTAACTTCACAAGTTTCTAGGACTCATTCTAGATGACCGCTTAACATATGCACCGCATATTAAACATCTAAAAACAACTTGTCATCGCACCCGCCGACCTGTGTCCGCGTCATCTCGCCTCAAAATAACACGGTGCTGATCGCAAATCCCCTTTACACGTCTTTACGTAACCCTAATCCGATCGAAACTGGATTCTGTGCAGTATATGGTCAGGCCTCCATAACACTACTACACCTACTAGATCCCATCCAAAACGAAGCGATCCGTATCTCCACTGGAGCTTTCGATCGTCCCCCAGACAGAGAGCCTTGAAGTTGAATCCAATGTGATGCCACTCTCTCTTCGAAGAATACATCATGTGTATAAGTTATCTTCGTTTTCAAACTCCAATACTGCTTTGACACCGATTCTGCAGGAGGTACCTCAGAATCTAATTACTGGCCATTTGCCAACACGGTTCATAACATCCTTAATTTCCTCAACATCCCTTTTCAAAAGGTGCTGCCTTTTTCTTTTGACGAAGAATTTTACACCTTGGCTCTTCCCCTCTCCCTACCATTTGCTTGGCTCTCTGACATCTCTCTCTCTCCCAAATCCAAGCCATCCCTGCTGCCTGATAAAGGCATCATTCCTGTCTCATTCCGCAGTTCAAGATGAATTTACTCCAGTGTTTACTGACGGCTCTAAAACAGGGGACAGTGTGGGCGCATCTGCTGTCTTTCCTGACCGCAACCTCTCCCATACCCTTCCCCCTTATGCTTCAATTTTTACAGCAGAGTTAACGGCTATAATGATTGCCCTTTCTAGAATTCTAATCCTTAACCAAGATCACTCATATGTCGTTTATTCAGATTCGCTTAGCGCGCTACAAGCGCTTAAAACCCCTTATTCTAAAAACACAATGGTATCCGCTGTACAACAATTTCTTCGACTTCTCCACTCCCGTAAGAAACAAATCATTTATGTTGGACCCCCTCTCATGTAGGGTAACTGGCAATGAAATCGCTGACAGAAGAGAGGCCAAAATGGCCGCCTCTTCTTTTCGGAGCTGTTCCAGGTACCTCCCCGGATGCCATTCGACAAGGCCGCCTCCCATCAACTGATTACTATCCTGCTCTCCGACGGGGCTTTCGATCTTGTTGGCAAGAGTGCTGGACGAGTGATCGGAGGGGAAGGAAACTCAGAAACATAAAGCCGAACATCGGTGAGTGGTCTTCCTCCCACAGACGGAAGCGCTTACATGAGGTGATACTTGCACGCCTCCGTATTGGCCACACTAATATCACTCACAGTCACTATATGTCACGGGACCCTCCTTCCATTTGCAAATTTTGCCGTCGCCACACCACCATCTGTTCATCATATGCCATTGATTGTTTCCCATCTTATTCGCTGTCGTTATTTTCCTACTTTACGGTCCATAACACCTTCTAAAAGATTATCCCATATCTTATCTGAATCTTCCCACTTTAGCAGTAACACTATTTTCTTGTATCTTTAAGACATTATTCGTTATAGCATTTGATTTTGTTATGTAATCTTAAGACTATTAACAATACAAGGATAAAATTTTATTTAGTTTTTATTTATTTTGACTGACTGAATATTCATTTCACCAATCAAATCTTTCTTTGACATTTGAAACATATATATGACAGGGCCCTCCCATGGTGCTGATTTTTTCAGTTAATGGCCGCTAAATTTATTGAGCCGTGGTGGGTCCTGTACACTAACTCAAAAATATATATATATATATATATATTATATATATATATATATATATATATATATATATATATATATATATATATATATATATATATATAAACATATATACTTTTATATATGTATATAAAAAGATATATATATATGTGTTCTTCTCAAATATATATATATATATATATATATATATATATATATATATATATATATATATATATATATATATATATATATATATATATATATAAAATATATATATATATATTTTTTATATAATATCTCTCTATATATATATATATATATATATATATATATATATATATATATATATATATATATATATATATATATATATATATATATATATATATATATATATATATATATATATATATATATATATATATATATATATATATATATATTATATATTTATTTTTTTTTTTTTTTTTTGTTTCTCTCTCTATAAAATTCTAATATAGTTTTAGCACGTTTCGGGCATAATCGAACGATTGTTTACAAATATTTTTGATCAACTGTTCTGATGGAGCACGTGGTTTTGGAATAAACAAAAATAAAAAAAATAACAAATGGTTTTTATTACAAATAATTGATCAACTATTGTGATGAAGTTTATCGATTTGGAAGAAATTAGATTTAAAGCTAATTTCATGAATGAAACATTCATCAAATCAACGACCTACTACGCCGCCATCTTGTTTGTTTACATTTGTTCGTTAGCATTTTCCTTAAATTCGGTAAGCACGGGAAATAGCAACCTTACAGAATTTAAGAAATTCCTTACGTTTGGTGAGCATTTTCCTAAATTTGTGCTAAATTTGACAAAATGGAACGCAACTTTAGCATTTTCCTAAATTTCGTTAGCAAAAGTGCAAAATCAAAGCGCCTTTTATATAGGCCCTATAAGGCCGCCTATTACTAGTGCAAAACAGTGTTGTATTCATTTTATAATGTAACAGAATTATAGTTGTAATATTACACAGTCACTACAGTGTTGGTCTGTACTGTAAAATCTTGCCTATTTTCAAAAATGTCACAGTCAAAGGGAGTTCGTTATTTGAGTGGTTCTCAAAAAAGGAAATTAAAATTGAATAGAGAATTAGAGGCTAAAAAACTTATTAAAATTGATTCTTTGTTTAAAAAGAGCGAAAATGATTTGAGAAAAAGTGATTGGCTTGATAAAGAGAAAGAGTGATTTAAGTGAATATGACGATTCTATTATTCATAGTGTTGCATCTAACAGTAACAGTGATAAATGTATTAACCTATTAGAAAAGCCTACAGTCGAGCCAGAAAAAGTAGGATTTTCTGCTGATGAAAGTGAAATTGTATGTGCTTGTACCGATAGAGGCAAATATCCAGAAAAATTAGACAATAGCACAAAGCAGAAAATACTTTTAGAGAAATCATGCAAACCATACGGACCATTTCCAAAAGACAGTGAAAGCAACAGATCTTTCAGCAGCGAATATTATTATATGTATACTAGAGCAGGGCAAAAAATAGAACAATTTTGGCTATGGTATTCTCCTACCCTCAATGGGGTTTATTGCGAACCATGCTGGTTGTTTGGTGATGAAACAAATGATTCCAGTGATATATGCAAATCTCATAATGCTTGGCATGATGGACGAATGAATAATTGGCAAGGCCTCAGTAAAAAAAATTAAGGTTCATGAAGCAAGTACGTCGCATTTACGAGCGTGCTTAATTTACAATGCATGGAAAAATAATCAAACCTTGCCCATTTTGATGAATGAAGATCGTGATAAATGGAAAGCAATATTTATTCGTATTTTTGATGTAACCAGGACATTAGCACTGTGTCAGCTTCCTTTCCGAGGTCACCGTGAGAGTGTAAAAGAGAGAGTGGAGTGGCAACTTTGTGAATATTATTGACATGCTATCCCGATATGATCCGTTACTTAAAGCACATTTATCAAACGAAAACAAAATTAAATACCTTAGTCCAAAGATTCAAAATGAAATAATATCTCTATTAAGTGCTAGTGTGCTCGAGAAAATTATTTGGGATATGAGAAAGCAGCCTTTTTTCTCTCTTATTGTAGATACTACCACTGATATTTCAAAGCAAGATCAATTAAGTGTAGTGATCAGGTATGTCAAAATAGACTTAAGCCAACCAAATATAGGAAATTTTATAATTGAAGAAAAATTTGTGGGTTTTTATAACATAACAGAGCACAGTGCCGAAAACTTTTAAAAACAAATAATTAAGGTATTAGATAACAAAAACATTAAATTAGAAAAATGAAGAGGTCAAGGCTATGATGGAGGAGCAAATATGCGAGGGAAATATTCAGGACTTCAGGCTCGTATAAAGAAAATTGTTCCAAACGCAGAATACATTCATTGTGCAGCTCATAATTTAAATTTAGTTCTTAATGATTCTGTAAAAGATATAATGGCTCTTCAAAAATTTTATGACAAACTGGAAAAGTATATGTGTATTTCAGTTCTAGTACAGCTCGGTGGCAAGGAATTAACAGCTGTTCAACAAATAACGAATGCATCACAAAAACACTAAAGAAATTGTGTCCAACTAGGTGGTCATCCAAGTATGATTCCTTACTAGCAATAAAAAACAATTTCAAAAGTATTTCGCAGTTCTTATCTCAAGTGATATTTATGAGTAAGAAGTCAAGTGAAAGAAACGAAGCCCTTGGTCTCAGGAAGCAGTTAGAAAATTTTGAGTTTATTCTCTGTCTTGTGTTTCAAAGTAAAGTATTGGAAAGCATCAATGTTGTCTCAAAAATATTGCAAAGTCCAAATACAGATCTTCAGAAAGCAACTCACCTATTGGGACAAGCAAAATCAAGCTTATGTGAGCTAAGACACAAATTTGAAGATGTAGTGAGAGAAGCTACGGAGTTAGCACATCATTGGAACATTGAAGCAAAAATTACTTCCAGATAAAAAAGCTTTTTGATTGGCTTTTATCTGGTGAAAGAATTGAAGACCTATTGAAAGCCTTTTGAATAAGGGTTTTCAATAAATCTCTTGATATATTAAATGAACAGATAATTACTCGTTTCATTAGCATGAACAATGTTAATGAGTTATTTTCATTTCTTGCTCCTTCAGCAATAGCAGAGCTACGAAATGAAAAGTTGCAAGAAAAGGCTACAAAATTGGTAGAAAAAACGATTTACATTTATCTTGAACAATTTTAATCACTAAGAACGTGCATTAATGGCGTAGAAATGAAGATCACGATATATATAGGTAACTATCAAGATTTAGCCGACTTTATTCGTAGAAAATAAGCTGCTTGGCAGTAGCTTTCAGACTTAATGTACAGCAGTTCGGTTATGCTGGCATTTTTAGTAACATCTGCAGTGTGAAAGGTGATTTTCAAGCTCAGGTGAAACTTTTTAAGGAACAATTTGACACAAACAAGGCTAAGTTCATTGGCTTTATTAAGCATTGAAAATGAAACATGTCGTACTCTTGATCTGAAAGAAGTGGTTAATAAATTCATGGCAATCAGCCAAAGACGTTTTGGTAAACTTTAAAGCATTCATCCTTTCGAATATTTTGACGAGAACAGATATTCACGAATTTTGGTAAGTTAAACGTTCTTATTCTATAATTTCTAATATATATATCTATATATATATATATATATATACTCTATATATATATATATATATGTATATATATATATATATATATATATATATATCTCTATATATATATATATATATATCTCCTCTTTATATAACTATATATATATGTATATCATATATCTCATATATCTATATATGCTACCTGCATCACTAATATATGTATATATATAATATAATAATATATATAATATGTATATATATATGTAATATAATATATATATATATATATATATATATATATATATATATATATATATAACTTATATATATATATATATATATAATAATATAATAATAATAACTATATATAACTACATATATATAACAATAATAATATAATATATATATATAATAATAACATATATATGTATATATATATATATATAATATATATAATAACAATAATATATATTTCTTTCATATATATGTAATATGTAGCAATAATAACCAACATATATACCATATAGGCTATACGTATTAGGGCTGTAAAATTAGATATTTAAGTAAAAATAGTAATAATACATTTGGAAGCAGAATGTAAAAAGATGTTTTTGAGAATTTGATTAAATTTTTATACAAAAAAGTGAAAAGTCTTTAATACATGTTTTTTCCCTTTTAAAGAACATTTATACTCATTTTTACATACTGTTTCCAAAAATGTCATTACTTTTATGGAAATATCTAATTTCCTTCCCATAAAAGAAGTACTAATTTGATAAATAGCATATAAACCATATATATATATATATATATATATATATATATATATATATATATAATATATATATATATATATATATATATATATATATATATATATATATATATATATATATATATGCTATATATATATATATAGTCCAAGGGAGACTTCATTTCACTTTGGCGCGGGGGCCAACTAGCGCTGTTATATCTCCATCCTTTCTAAGTTTAGTATAATAACTTTCATCATCATCACATCCTAGTAACCCTAGGTCATTCTCATCATGATCATCATCGATGTTATTTAACACAAGTTTTAACATAGTATCGAAGTTAACGATTTTCCCTGTTGTTTTATTTAACGTTAATCCCTTAGCTTTTAAAATATGATCTATGGTTCCATCCTGTTTTAAAAATCATTTTTAATAAGATAGGTCCAGTGCACGTAAAAACATCAGCTTGTATACCTGGCCCTATTTCATCCGTCAAGTCCTCTAAAAATTTACCTGTAACAGGATCAGCCTCCCCATTCCTGGTCACAAAGATACAGCTGTCTGTATCACAATATAAAACTCTTTGTCCTAGCTTCTCAAGAAGATTATAAAGTTTTACCCTGGCATGAGCAGTGGTGAAAGCGGCCACTGCGATGTTGGTGGATCTAGTAGTCTGTTCAGCGTATTGGGTGTATTTCACCGAAACAATATGTTTCTTCTCTGCATTAGTGACATCCTTTACTTCCTCATCAGCATTTTTAAAGTGTTCCCATACTTCAGCATCGGTGTGACAGATAATATCCTCAGTGTTTGGTGCCCGTTCAGTTTTCCCCAAAGAGAATTAAGACATAATTTGGCTATGAAACGAAGACAGGCATTCGTCTCTATCTTAGCCCTGTCCAGTTTAACCCTCTCGATTCGTTCAAAGTCTTCAATGAACTGATCGAACATAGGACTATTGAAACTTCCTATTCCAGCGGGCAAACCTGCTGTCTTTATTTTCAAGAACTTTTCCACATACTCTGTAAACATACCGATCTTTGAGTCAAAGTTCCAGATTTCATAAAGCCGGGTGATCTTGTATCCTTTCTTTAAAGCTAACTCTAGTTCAGGTGTGGTGTAAACACCTCTGAACTCACGTTGTCGTTCAGTATGATTACATAATGTTTCTTGTCCTTTTTTGGCACACGTTCTACACAAGGTGAATACAAGTCTTTCTTTGTATCTCCCAGGTAAAACAGGTATATAAAGTTTTTGAGGAGGAAGGACCCAAACATTAGATACCCCGAAATACTTCTTGTTCACTTCTCTACTAAATTCTTCAATGGTAGGCAGTTCTGACCCTACCAATTTTGTGGGTACCCCACTAGGGAATGCCTGAGTCTTCTGAACCCAAGGATATAATGATGTGAAATCTAGATAGTTAAGTTTGGTTTTACCATCTGTAGGTGGATAATAGTACACGAATGGTTCAGTTCTGCCACCATATAGAGCTTCCCCTATACGTAACTTATTATTAGCTACATCATTACCTACCCTATTGACATAATGACCTAGCCCTTCTTCTTCTTCTGGTTCGATGGTGTTCATGAACCGGACCTTACATTCATCTTTCATCTTTTTCCATTCGCAATCCCATACCTTAACCACCTCGAAACCCTTAGCTCTATAGGCAGCCTCCTGGAGCATAGTTACTCTATACCGATCGAGACTCCCGACATTCCCATGTTGTTTTCTTCCTTCTTCACACGCTTGATGTCCATGCCATATGCATCCGTGGAACAAATACACTATTCTTTTCTTTTCAACAGATCCATTACGATCTTTTTTTTTAGCTGCATCATCCATAGCCTTCCATTCTCGTTCATTCTTCTCTTTTAGACTTTCGTCAACAGTTAAGTTTTTGAGTTTCACAAACTCTGCCCCATTAATACCCGTGTATTTTGAGACAGGGACCTGCAGCATATCCATCAGAGGAAAGCTGCCTTCTGTTCTTCAGTTTAAACCCTCTCTCTCCACCGTTGCGAGCATGCGCGATACTTTGACCGGTATACCGTTCCATAAACTCCAACCATCTGATAGCCTCGTAGGAATACGCTTTCTGACTATCTCTGCCTATATGTGCTATAGTATTAGGCTCCATGAAATGGGATTTAAAAATCCTAAAACATAGAGCTGCTATAGTGCAACATTCAGTTAAACAATCAATTTTAAACATGTCCCTAAACATTTTACGAAAAGCTTCAAAACTTCTGCGTAAAATATCTACATCCTGCACGCAATATTTTGTACATTCAGCCTTAATATCATACTCTCGCTCCGCGAATGTGGCATACCATGCAGTAAACTCGTTTTTCTCAGCATCATTCATTCTGTCGATCTCGAACATATCTTGGGAAGGAATAGGTCCTACATAATCAAGATTGTTAAGTGTGAGAAACTTGTAGGGAAAGAATCCCTTATCTAGATTCCCCTCAAGACCCATACATTTAGGCAATGCTTTTAAAGCACAGGGCATATAGTTAAGAGTATCTTTAAATTCAATATTATTATACGATGTCATTGAAATGATCTTTGTTCCTCTTTTAATGGGGTTACCTTTAATAGCATCACCTTCAGGTCTTCCCAACAGTCTACTGTACACAAACTGGGTATCGAAACGTCCACCGTTGTGTGCTGCCACAACGATGGAGTCTTTTTTATGAGCTTTAGCAAAAGCAGCAATATAATTTATAAACTGATCGACTGGACACTTTTCGTATTCATTTGTCGCATTCTCATAAAAAACCTCTTTCCGTTTCGTCTTACAGCTCTCACATTGTTCATTCGTTAATTCTTTATCACTGCATTTATAACATACAATCATACTCACAAGTAGATATGGGACCATATCGGTCATCTCATTATTAGTTTCAGGATTAACCTGGGGATTGTGTTGGTAAGTTTCTATATCGTAATAAAAAGTATACGTATTGTTTTTCTTCTTCCCATCATTCTTAATTTCAATAGGTTTCATATAGCAGTCATGCACACCATCATCGGGATTATATGTCTCATAACAGACATTACAATGCATTCTCTTACATTCATGCCGTGCGCGACGCTTTTTATCAGGTATTATTAGCGTATCACAATCCCTACATATATAGATTTTACCGCAAATATCCTTATGGTTTTCTAAACATACTGCATCATAAAAGTTACGATTACACTCAACACAGTAATGTAGATCCCCTCCCACGATAAGTTTTCCTCTACATTCATACTTCAAGCATTGTTTACAGTTATAATACTCGCATTCGTATTCGTGATGATGTAACATATTATCTACAAAGCTATAGCATTTCGGGCAAAAAACATCACCCTTGATACTTTTACGATTGAGACCGGCTATGGTTAAAGGTATTACACTAGTTGGTACCTAGAAATAGTGTTCATCCACTCTATCATAACCTAGAACATATAAAATTTTATCTCTATCGTTTTCCGTTGGTTTATGCACAACGCTGAACCCTCTTTCCTATTCGTTACTATAAACAAAAATACGACAATCTAATGATCTCTCTATAATAGCAAATTTATCTGAACCTAATGGACTAGCAAAATCTAATCCACATTGATTTGCTAATTCCACACCCTTCTTTTTCACATCATTAGACTTGATATTATTCCTAGCTTTCTTGTTGTTATACATCTGGGCCATTGCTATGGCTTTAAACCCACAACCTACAGTGTCTGGAATCTT
>JABUQX010013109.1:7500-12500 GCA_015478945.1 Trachelipus rathkii | reverse complement strand
TATATCGCATTATTATTATTATTATTATTATTATTATTATTATTATTATTATTATTATTATTATTATTATTATTATAATTTTATGAATTATTATTCCTATGTAGCCAATACATACACACACCCTCATAATATTCACGTCAAGCCTCCTGAAACTCCATACAGCTCCCACTGTCTGAGAGAGGTATTATTAACTTAATCCCATCTCACGTTCCCAACTAACCAGCTTATTACTCTACCCTAGCTGCAAACCAATACGTTGACGCAATTCCTGACACAAACACGCCAACCGCCAAACGAAGCGATAGTAGATTATATGTAGAATATACGAAGAGCTCCCGATGCGATATGAAACATATGTATGTATATCATTAAACTGAACAAGGACAAAACACATCAAAGAAGCTCGCCACATGTTACAACAAGCGATCTACAATGGTTTACCCTGCTCGACACAAGTGTACATCTCTCAGAGCTATGCGGTCTCCACCGCGGAACGAGGAGATATAAAACTCTTAACGGACTTTAAGACTACCAAAAATACATTATTAAACATCTCTGACCTCAGAAAACCACCTGTATTCACAGTGAGAAGACCAAATAGCATAACTGAGTCCATAAAGTAATAATGCCAGAGTGTAACAGTGAAAGCATATAATAAATAGATTCGTATCAAGAAAAATTTAAAGCTAAACGCAGGTAAGTAACTACCCAAGGGACACATACGATGAGTATGAGTACCAATCTATAGCTTGAGCAGACGACCCTCAAAATCTGTATTATGAAATACCACCTAGGTGATCTGATATATCGTCGTGGCCTTAAGAAGATTAACCAGGTAGACGTCAACTAACCAATATCTAATCACAGCAACCGAATCTAATAATAACAAAAACATATAACACGAACACTAACTGATAGCGAAAGGATGGAGTAAGGTGCTCTGATCACGAAATTCTAGACGATCCATAACGCCTTATTATACAACGAAGGGCTTAATATTATAAAACACGGATAGAGCTGAGAAGGAAGTAATACGACAAAACAAGTGAGCAAATAAAAAAATAAGTGCTAAGCAACTAGAAGTATCAGCTTATAATGCGAGACAATACATACTGATGACCACCATATAAGTATAAAAACCAAAAGAAAAACAGCCAAAAAAAAATTAAAACCAAATGAATAAAAAAGAGAAAAAGTAACCCAAAAAAAAAAAACAGCAGGAACAACCACATCATGGAAAGACAAGAGAAAACAAGAATAAAGTAATAGTGGTAGTCCTATAATATGCGGATGAATAGAGTTTAAGGAAATAAAAATAAGGATAATTAATAACTCGGAGAAAATAATAATAAGTCCAAATAACATAAGATCAGAATATAAAATAAATAATAAATAAGATAAAAATAAATAGATAATATATATATGAAATAAAATGTATATATAAATAAAAAAAAATAAATAACTATACAATAAATATATATATGATAATATAAATTAATTAATAATAAATATGAATTAATAAATGTGAACTAATTGAATAAATATAAGTAACAAATTAAATATATTATAATTAAATAAATTAAATAATAATATAAATAATAATAATATAATAAGTTAAAGTAAGTAAATAATAATAAATAATTAATATGAAATAATATATATAATAGATAATAAATAATAATAATAGATAATAATGATAAAATTCATAATTAATTATTTTTCTTATTACAAGAAATAGTGAGATAGGAAAAGAAAAGATATGTCGATTACTAAATCGTTGTATATCAACTCTGGAATAAATGAATGCAGAATCTTGATTGAAGAAATGCTAGCTGTAAGTATTACAAGTTTTAATATTTTAATTATTTACAAAAGAGTTAGATCATGAATTTGTAATTATACAATAAGATAAGAAGTATAAAAACGTAATTTACACAGAAATTTTAATTATTTAATTAATGAAATAAAGAATAGTAAAATTATTTAAATACTTTAGATTTGGCGGATTGAGATGATTATACTCTATACTAACGAAAAAAAAGAGTTAATTAGTTCAACATTAATATCACTGGGAAACTATAATATAAATTGTGTAAGAGAGCCATATATAAGTTAAACAAGAATTTTTTTTTTCGGTCCAGACAATTAAAAAATGAATGAGTTTATTGAATATTATATTTTACTGATTACCTATACCCTGACAGTTCCAACACCTTTCTGCATACATCAAAACAGGTAGCTAAAATGAGTGGTTGGTGATAAAATGAGGGTTCAAAATGATGGAGTTCATAATGATGGAAGAGCGACGATAAGAGATGCTAGAGGTCTACCCGCTATAATGATGAGAGAGAAGAAAGAATGAGCACAGCTGTTCATAACAACATTAACAACAAACAACAAACTAACTTAACAACAAACAAATGCCAACAAACACAATCAAACATACGACAACCAGAACCAAACCACAACAGACAACAACATTCATAAGGGGGCAAACCTCCATGAACAGTTCCATGCAAAACAAGAGACCAATGATGGCACATCTCGAATAAATGCTGAGCGGATGAAAGGGATGGTGAAAGAAATTGGTTTAGACACTGTTTAGTTCGAAAGTTCTGTAAGAGAGAATGATACAAAGCAGCGACAGAGAGACGACGAGAGAATTGAGGATCTGAACCCTAGAATGTACTGGAGAGGCATACACCCTGCACGAGCAAGGAAGGAGGCGAGAGACATGAAGACAAGGGAGCGATCCATACAAGCACGTGCTGAGAGCGCCTCGATATACAAGGAGTACGAGTGGGAATCAAGGGTGAGAGCGATGTGATACCTGAGAGCTAGACACAAATAGTGGAGAGCTATAAGCGGAGTGGTAAGCGAGACGGGCCAGAAGAGAGAGATGAGATCGGTTGCAATGCGTTCATGTGCGTGTATGCGATCGTGCGGGGTCCTATACACACCGATATGGCCCCCTCTTCAACATCTATAAAGGCTTACCAAAGCAAAGAGCGAGAACATGGACTGAGCAATTGCTAGTGATGTCGCCTATCAGACGTGCTCTAAATGCATCTGCTGTAAGAGCATCCTTCTGATAAATGTACTGATGTTCGTATGCAAAAGACGTGAAAACTCTGGCTAGAATCCAACGCTAGTATGTGATATTGATGATAATGAAGATTAGTCTATTAATCAGTTACTATTAATATATAATCCATGATATAGATATTGATATATCACTCTCTTATCTGATATGATAATCATTATAATTATTAGAATCAGATATTATACTATATTAGAATCTCTACTGCTAAGTATATATGTATGTTACATTAACATTGTGAGTCCTTATCGACCGGAGTATCTATTATTATAATGGGATAGTCTCATCTATTATGCCTGGATGTATATTATTATGACTATCTCTCATTCACTGAATCCGTCGTGAATCATAATACGTGTGGTGACCGTAGTTGCCGTATATAATTATTCAACTTTCTTATCTAAGTGATATTCTGTCTGATCTTCTCTTATTGTTATTATAATAATAATCTATAAGCGCCACGATGGATCACATTGTAAGTAAAGTGACTCCAAGAGCCAAATAGTATGGTCACTTATTAAAGAACTAAAAGAAGCTGAGTAGAGTATAGTCTATTCATAAGGTAGATAAAGTTATACGGTCAGTGCGTACTCAGTAAAGGTCAAAAAGCTATGTTAGCCAGTGAGGAAAATAAGAATATTGAGTCAACGTAAGAAAGAAGAAAAGTTGTCATATACGAAGATAAAGACCTAGTAATAGGTATATAGATGAGGAACGTAGATAAGCCTAGATAGTACGCCGGATGTGGAAAAATAAATGTCTCAAAGAATACTCATATAGAGCGCATATTCATATGAAGTGTCATTGGTACGGATTTATGAATTAGTCATGATATCCTAGTTAACACCTCATAAACCCAAACCCCATCAAGTATTAATAACTCTCGCATCTTAGTCGAGTTATATATAACAACTCTGATCCTCTCATATCATTTATTTATTTATTATTATTATTTATTATTATTATTATTTATTTATTTTATTATTATTCTATATTATTATATATCGAGTTAGTCACTCTTTAAATAACTCTATATAAATTATTTAGATAACTTCTAATTGGCTGATTATATTATTATTATTATTATTTTAGTACCATCAACGAGTTATCTTTAACATGTGACGAATATATTATAGGATATATGGACCATCTCTACTTTATATAAGAATATCTGTTATGTATATCATTCTACATAACTATTCTTTACAATTTGGTTTACATAAAAACGTGGCAAAGACCGTAATTTATTGGTTCAAATTTCAAATCTTATTAAGCCTATCTTCCATTATCTGTCAACGCACTTTACCTGTACTCTGAATTTATATCATTAATCCTTCCCGCAATCCGTAAAGATCGAACTAACTTTTGCTAACCTCTATAGCCAATCAGAACAATTCATTTATTTCGTTATCTAAGTTTCCATTATAAAATATCCGAAAGTCAGATCTATCATGTGAGAGCATTAAAAACACATGATATGCTGTACGACAAAATCCGACAAGGAAGATTGAAAACTCCTCTTCGAAAGTGACTCTCTTGACGTTAGTACTTCTATATGATTAGCGGCGGATTTCTTCTCCCTATCTTAGATCATACATATTTATGCTCTATCTATCAGCCCATTACTAACATGTATTCCTAAAAATCATAATTATCACGATCCTCTCACTTATTTACGACTAGGTGTCAAATTCACCCATAATACTTTTCTCAATTAACGCACGACGCCAATCACACAGGTATTATTCAAACTGCTAAACGGCTATAAATTTTCAATGGTTTCAAGACCATAAAGATCATTACCATTTACTATAGTCATCGATAACCCTTGAGACATTAGAATATGATATACAGAATGTCTCCATCTCTACTATATCTAACCACTATCCTGGGCGCTATA
>JABUQX010013109.1:0-2500 GCA_015478945.1 Trachelipus rathkii | reverse complement strand
TATATATTATATATAAATATATATATATATATATATAAATATATATATATATATATATATAATATATATACGTATTATATATATATATAATATATATATAGATATATATATATATATATATATATATATATAATATATATAAGATATAAATATATATATAATATTATACGTATATATATATCATTAATAGGATTCCACGGCTCCGGCTTCCGGCTCCGGCTTGGCCGGATTTCCGGCCTTTTTAAAAGATCTCCGGCTCCCGCCGGAGACCACTAGTCTCCGGCTTTCTCGGCCCGGAACCTATATTTTTGAAAAGTAGTTTTGAAAATAAAAAATAGTTATAATTCATTGAAAAGAAAATAATAAGACATTTAATGAATTAATTTATTTATTAATTTGATCAATAAAAAGTTGAAAAATTTTTTTTAATACTTTTTGTTGTAAAATAATATGAAGTCAAACTAATAACTAATATTATAAATGTATAATAATATATAATAATATGAATAGCCTATATGTACACCATTTTTTCAATTGACATAATTATTTTGCTGGAACTTAAAAAGGGTTTGATATCAAAAATGGTTGCCCCAACATAAAACACTTTGATAAATTCTAGCTTTAAAAAAGCCAAATACAGAATAGTAAATGAAATTGTTAAAACGAACTTTTAAAACTACATGCCTTATCTGACCAAAAGACTAAAAAAATAATGATTCATCTTTAATTATAAAGAGTTTTAAGTTTTAACAATACTAACATTTGATATGTGCTCCCTTTACCATTTTTGGATACATATATAAAGACTAGAGTTATATGACTTAAGTAGGCTATAGATATATATATATATAATATTATATATAATATAGAATATATATATAATATAATATATATATATATATATATATAAGTATATAATATATATATATATATATATATAATATAATTATATATATATTATATAAATATATATATATTATATAATAAATATATAATATAATGATATATATATTTATATATATATATTAATATATTATAATAATATAGATATATTATATATAATATATATATATATATATAATATATATTATAAAAGTGCATGTCCAAGCTGTTATCGATACTGCATAGAGTATCACAATAAAATTTTTTGAGAAATTATTTATTATGTTAAAATTAATAATGTATAGTGAAAGGAAAGTTAAATGGCTTATGCATTGCTATTTAGGTAACCATTCTTCTAGTATTTAAAATCAAATGCTCTGAAATTTATCATGAAGAAACAGGAGCTGATTCAGCTGAGTTTGGAGCAAAGACAATCCTTTGAACTTGCATTAAATATTTACTGCTTGGCAAACATTCTCTCGCCCTAAATACACCTGGAAGGGGAGCAGAATATTCCTAGCTAATCAGGTAAGATGAAATCAGGATAAAGAGCTTTTTCTTTCCACCATAACAGTGATCAGCATCCGATTTTCGTTACATAAGTGGTGCTACAAAATATTTATTCACAGTAGTTTGAATAGTATTTCTAATTCATGTTGTTTTCTGTCACTGCTGCTTCTACGTTTGCGTTTTAACTTTTTTTCTTTACAGCTTCAACTTGGTTTTGATTATATTCTGATATCTTCATTTCTTCTGACATTTTCTTTTAGCATTCATCAAGCACTTCCGAAAAATCTAAATGTGTTTCCTTCTCAATATCTGCTTTTCATTTCAGATTCTTCATGTGAAGCTGTATGAGACTGATCATTTTATCACATTTTGGTCATTCAGAATCTGAACTTAAAAGTAATATTCTCTTTAAAAAGTTTTGCTTCTTTTTTGAGCATAAATTTTATTTTATTCTCATCAATATATCAAAGGGAGCTAATTTGTATGGTGGATTTAGAACTGTTGCGTACATAAAGTTTCTTCTCTTAATTGGTACCAAAACGTTCAGTAACAGAATTAAAAGTTTCATCTCATGTTTTTACACCGCTATCCTTCCATTCCTATCATCATTACTCATCATCATCATTCCCTCCTATCATCCTTACTCGCTCTTTTAATTAAATTATTCAAATGTTGTAGCAATCTAATTACATTCTCCATTTAGCTTCCAAATGATTTGCATTTTAAAAATTTCTATATGGTCTTTCGAATTGAAAAATTATAAATATGGTGCAAATTGTTGCTCTATATCCTTTGCAGCATATAATTATATTGAATTCCACCTTTTCCTCATCTTGATAAACTTGTGTATCGGCAAATTTAGATTTGTTGAATTCAGTACAGCTCACGCACTAGCAAATTGGTGATCTAACTAAAATGACCTACAATTTTCCTACATAAATAATTAAAAATAATTAATGATTTTAGAAAATATAGCTCAATTTATGTACAAGGAATGTAAGAATGAAATAAACATGCTCATTTATAACACTGCCGCTCGCATACCTTTTGTAATGTTTGGCATTATCTTAGGACAACATGAATATTTTAATTTTTTTTTAAATCTCAC
>JABUQX010013108.1:80000-84085 GCA_015478945.1 Trachelipus rathkii | reverse complement strand
TGAACATGAAATAGATTCTTAGAAGCGTCACGACAACACAGTTTACATCCTAAATCATATTTCAGTTGATTAATTTAAAATAGCCGATGAAGTATTACTCAAAATTCAAATTTTTCAAAAGGTTCATAATTCCAAACTTTTTTCGCTTCGCCGCAGAATTCACAGGTTAATTATATTTTTAAATTTTGAAATATAATTTTATTTAGTCAAAATATTTTCCTGAAAAACAAATTTAGATTTTGAAAACATCAAATATTTCCTTTATCTGCCTTCAAAGCCTTCTCAGATGTTATTCCATGAAAAAACACAATCAGCATGTTACAACAGGCGAGGAAGTGGACCCAAAGACCTGTCAAATTCCTCCATGGACCGGTACGGGCCCTAGACCGGTTGTTGAGAAACGCTGCTCTATATAGAAGTTCCAATTCTTCTATTAAAGGAAATTGCACGAAAAGTTTTGACTTTTGATAAAAATAAATATTATTAATTAAGGAACGGAGGTGAAAATATGATTTGTAGATAGGTTTTTCATTTTATAAATGCTGTGTACACTTTACAGAATAGTGGGTAATAAGCGTTAAATTAAATTTACAGCTATTTAGCCTCTTTTAACTTGAATTAATCTTTACAGAAAATGAAACACAATTTCTGATGATATATATATATATATATATATATATATAGTATATATATATAACTGAATAGTACTATTAATATATTCTGCCCACCTCTATATATATTATATATATACATATATATTATACTATATATATATATAGTATATATTGCTATCACTATACTATCATATATAATATATATATTATATAATATTATATATTATACTTACTATATTATCATATTTATATATATATATAAATATATTCAACCTAATTATATATTATTATATATAATAGATATATATATACATATATAACTTATATATTATATATATAATTAAATATATTATAATAATATATAATATATATATATTATATTATATATTTAATGTGTGTGTGCTGTGTGCGTTCGTGCTGTTGTGTAAGTAGCGTAAAAATAATGCAGAGAGGATACCAATTTTTGTGTTAGGTGTGTGTGCGTAGGTGTTGCTTGTGTAGGTGTGTGTGTGGTTTAGGTGTGTGGGCCGTAGTGTGCTTTTAGATGTGGTGTGTGTGTTGTCGTGTGCTGGTGTGGTGTGATGTGTCTGTGCTTTGTTTGTTGTGTGCGGCGCGCGCTTCAGCGCCGGGCTTAGGGCCTTAAACAATATTGAAGGAAAAAAAAAGACATGCAATATCATGATATATTATTTTTTGAATTATCCTCTGAGAATGTTTTTATTTGTCTAAAATAACGCTATCCACAATTCAAATTCCCTCGGTTTCCAATAAAGAGAAGAAAAAGAGAGAATAAATTAAAAATTTTTTGAAGTATTTTATTGCAGTCGACATTATTTAAAGAGATTTATTATTTTCAAGTGGTTGACTTTCTCTGGGATCTGGAATTCATCAGTAAAATCTCACGGAAGACAATGGAAAGATCGATATAATAATAGTAATTAATTAATTAATTAGCTACTTTTGAAGAATAATGATCATATAATAAATAATAATAATGAATAAATAATTAGTAATAATATAATAATAATTAATAGCATATAATAAAATTTAAAAAAAATCTATAATTTGAAAAAATTATATTACTAGAAAAATTCAACAATAAGATCTAATATTATTCACATTAATAATAATATAATAATAATAATATAATATATAATAATAATATTATAATTAATTATATAATAATATAATAATAAATAAATAATCAATATCTATATAATAATTATAATATAATAATTAATAATAATAATAAATTAATATTCTATAATAATATATTATATAAATTAATTATTAATGTAATAATAAAATAATAATAATATAATTATAATAATGGAAATAATAATAATAGTTAATAATAATAATATTTTCAGTTAAATAATAATATATAATAAAGTAATTAATAATAATAATAATTAATGATAATAATAATATTAAATAATATAATAAAATAATAATAATTATATTAGATAAATCTAATATAATAATAATAAATAATTATAATAATAATACTGATATAATATATTAATAATAATAATAATAATAATAATATAATATATAAATCAATAGATAATTATAAATTTAATAATATAATATAGTGAATAATAGTAAAATAATATGAATTGAGTAGTAGTAGTAGTAGTATAGTAGTATTAAGTTAGTAGTTTAAGTAGTGGAGAAGGTATTGCACAATACCATATAGAGCTTGAATCCGTGAATGATATAAATTAAACATTTTGTGAAAGAATTTTCTGATTTTCTTTTTCTATTTACAAAAATGACATTTTAATCTTTCCTTCAATTTATTTTCCATTACAATTATGTCAAACACAATGTTCCTTCAATGAGTCATAATGGAACAAACGTCCACAATTGTTCACCTTAACTATGATAGAAGTCTTAATCATCGTTTCTTCTGTAATAGAGAGGACACCGCTATTTATTCTTTTGCGTGATAAATAGGAAGTGTCTTATTTCTCCTATTATTTGAGTCAACGATAATAATCTTTTTTTATTTTATTTTTTTTACTTATTAGTTATTATTTATATTATATCTTTTATATATTATTATTTTGATATAGAATATTATATTATTTTATATTTATTATATTATTATATTTTATTATTATTATTATTTTATATTATATTATTATTATTTATTATTTATTATTATATATTATATTATATTATCGTTTTATATATTATCATTACATTATCATTATTTACACAGATTATCATGATCAATTTCTTATCACTCATGCTATCTTATTATTATTATTCATTATCCTTCCTCATTATTTTATTATCCTTTTTATTGCTTCATTGGTTAATGCTCAATATATTGTTTTTTTTTGTTTATTATTTATGTTATTATTGTACTATTAGTTTTATTCAATTTTATTATTATTACATTAGTAGTATATCTGTATTATTATCTATCATGCTTCTCTATCATCATTAAAACTGCAATGCATCCGTTTTTATTCTTTGATTATCATTATTATTATTAATTATTAATATTATATGTATACTATATTGATATCTGATCTTAACTCATGTGTTCGATTAGTTTTAGGTATAAAGAAATGTATTTTTAATACTTAATAATTTCTCTTAACTTCCTTAATTATTATATATAATATATTATATATATATATCGTATATTATCATATAAACACACAGTATATATATAATATATATTATATACTAAAATATGATATATATATATAGTAGTATTATATTATTATTTAATATATAGTTAATATAATATATATATAATATATATATATTATATATATATATAAAAAGATGATTACCTTAATAATATATATTATAATAGTATATATATATATATATTATAAATATATAAATTATTCGTATTATATAATATATATATATATATAATTATATATATTATATATATATATATATATATATATAATATATAAAGAGATAGTATTAATGGAGAGAATTTAAACCTTTTTAAGGCTAGAAACATTTGCAATTGAAGAGAATTTTAAACTGGCATGAAAATCTACTCTTCATGTATACATTATATCTAACAATCAGAATATATTTTAATTCAAACATTCGCTCATTACAATAAAATTTTTGATCAAATGAAGTTCTTATTGATTGTCTATTAAACGTTCTCTTTTAATTGCCAATCTAATTTAAATTTACATATAATTTGCCTTTAAGAGTTTGATCGGAATAGCAAATTGTACTCCAACATAAAATTTAGAAAAGAATTTATAAATTCTCAAAGATTTTTTTTAAAAATGATACTTAGTATTATAATAGCCACATTCAGCGTTATTATTATTTTAAATTAAAAATTTTTTTTTTTTTTTTTTCAGTGTTTGTATCTCCATTTTTGTAATTCCCGGCTCCGGCTCCGGCTCCGATTCCGGCTCCTGCTCGGCTCCGGCTCCACCTCCGGCTACCGGTCCCGGCTCTCTCCGGTCTCGGCTC
>JABUQX010013108.1:67500-70000 GCA_015478945.1 Trachelipus rathkii | reverse complement strand
AGCTAGAAATTATCTTTGTTGCTCTACGTTGCACTCTCCAGCATATCTGTTTTTCTTAAATAATGGGCCAAATCTTTTGCACAATTCTCTAATACTGGTCAAACATAGCTATTATACAGTTTACTTATAACCTACTTGTTCTTGTAAACGACATTGCTATTTATTATTACCAGCATCTAATTAGCTCTATTCTTTGTTTCCAAAAACCAATATTCTTTCAAATTAATGCATATATTAAAATGCACAGTTTAACCTATACCACATTGTGATAACTTTTGCATCAGTCTTATGTGGGGCACCTTATGAAAGGCTTTGCTGAAGTCAAAAGGTATAGTCATAAATGGGTGTCCTTGGTTAAGGCAGTTAGTAATGTATTCTATAAATTCTAAAAGGGTTGTCTATCATTTTTTTTACAGTTGTCGCCACCACTCACGGGCTGAGCCCTATTCAGGGAGTGGGTGTTGCACGCCAAAATTTCATACGCTAGCTCAAATTACGCAGATTAGCACAGACGCAGGCTTTAAAGTGAGGGAGATTAAATTCAGCAGGAAACACAGAAGATGGAAGCGAGTTCCACAGAACAGAGGTGGCAGGAAAGAAGAAAGCACCCCTGCGAACTAGCCTGGAGTTACCAATATCTACCAAAACTCGTGCGCAGACACAGCACCCCTTGTGCTACAAGGGCGTCGTAAAGGTGGTGGTACGCGAGTGGTTAGTTCCTTTGAACACCTGCCGCTGCGGTACCAATAGAATGAGATAAAGCACCAACATCGCGCCGCAAAGATAGATTGTCAAGTGAACTGGAAAGTATAGAACAGTTTATAAGCCTTTTGGTTTTTGACTCGATCCTGTCCAAAAGCTGGGTGAAACCAGAGCCCCCCCAGATATGAGAACAGTATTTATACAAGGCGGATGAGACCCATGTATTGCTGGAGTAGCTGAGAAGAGGAAAAAAATTCTCGCAGTCTAAACAGAAATCCCAGTTTCTTTGAGGCCGCCCTAGCAACCGTTGTGATGTGAGGTTTCCAAGACATTTTTTTGTTTATGACAAGGAGAAGAATGTTTATATTGCCAACAGAAGAGACAAGAGAATCGTCGAAAGAGATAGGAAAGTTAGAAGGTGTTTTAGAGAGGGAGATTTGTAGAAATTTTGTTTTTAAAGAATTGAATTTCACAAGGTTGAGACGACCCAACCCGGAAATTCTATCCAGATCAGCGAGAATAGAATCGGAAAGATTAAGACGAGAGGCAATTCTAGAAGTAAAAGAGGGAGCAGAATTGAAATGAGTAGAAGAATGATGGGTCGAGTCATCGGCATATGAGTGGATAGAGTTAGAAGTGCAGGTAAGAAGATCATTAATGAAAAGTAAGAATAAAGTAGGAGATAAGACTGAACCCTGAGGAACACCATTATTGACAGAAAAAGAAGTTGCTCCATTAACCACCACAGCCGATATTGAGCGACTTGAAAGAAAGCTAGACATAAGCAAACAATAAGAAGGAGGAAACACAAAGGAGGGGAGCTTGGAGAGCAGTGACGCGTGCCATAGCCGGTCAAATGCTTTGGATATGTCAAGCGCCACCACGCAAGTCTCCTCGTAGTTCCTAAGAGCGGAAAACCATATGTCAGTTAAATAGGAGAGTATATCGCCAGTAGACCTTGAACGCAGAAAGCCATACTGGTGATCGGAAAGAAGAGAGTGAGACTCCAGATGGTCTAAGAAGTGAGAGTTTATGAGGGTTTCAAAGATCTCAGGTAAAATACAAGTGAGAGCTATAGGGCGATAGTTAGAAGGATCAGAGCGGCTTCCTTTTTTCGGAATAGGTTGGTTATGTGCGTGCTTCCAACACTGATTGAAAGTGCTAGTATTGAGACATAGAGAATATAGTTGAACGAGGGGTGGGGTCAGCACGTAAGCACACTCCCTCGAAACTCTGGGACTGATGCCATCCGGGCCACCCACCTTCCTAACGTTCTTAGATCTCAGGAGCCCATGCACCGGATCAAATGTAATCACTGGCAAAGACATAGGACACCTAAGAGGAGAAGGAGAAGAAGAAGGAATGCCAGAATCGTCCAGGGTTGAGTTAGAGGAAAATAGGAGGCCGAAGAGATTGGCTTTTTCATTTGGAGGGTTAGCAACAGAACTATCGGATCGAATAAGAGGAGGAAATGCAGATTTACAGAAGTTGTTAGAGATGTTTTTGGCAAGAGACAAGAAAGATTTATCAGTAGGAGAACCAAGGAGGTTAGCGCACTTTCGTTTGATGAAAGCCCGCTTTGCTCGTCGAAGAGTATCCCTGCATCGATTACTAGCTGAATGAAAATTAGCGAGAGTGATAGGAGAACGAGAATTTTTCCACCAACGATACGCATTGTCTCTAACCTGAATGGCCAGAGAACAAGCACGATCGAACCATGGATTATAAGGAGAGAAAGATTTAGTCGAAGAAGGAATGAACCTGCTCATTCCATCAACGATTACAGCTCCCACCTTAG
>JABUQX010013108.1:57500-60000 GCA_015478945.1 Trachelipus rathkii | reverse complement strand
CACCTGGGCCAGGAGACCCCACATTGGCGAAATGCCATATGAGGGTCCGTCGTGGTCCCATGAAGCTCTAGGGTGGATTTTCTGACTGCGGCGAGTTCTCACTAATAGGTATAAAGGGGAGGTAAGGCTGAGCTTTCTTTTTGACTTGTGTCATATTCTTCTACTACTTTTCTGTTTCCTGTGCATGTTACGCACCTACCCCAGTCTCTAAAAAAGGGCGGCCGATGATGATATATGGAGAGGTATATATATATATATATATATATATATATATATATATATATATATATATATATATATATATATATATATATATATATATATATATATATATATATATAAAATGACATACTCTATATTTATAAATGGAAATTTATTTAGAATACATATATATATAAGAAATAATAATATCAATACGTTGGAAAATGATAAAAATAAAATAAAAAATATTGGCAAGTTGAAAATGCCAAAAGTACTTGCAAGTACCAAGCACAAGTACCAAGCACAAGTACCAAGTACAAAAGGCTCAAGTACAAGTACAAGTACACTGGTTTTAGAACCTGCAAGTACAAGTACAAGTACAAGTACTCTAAAAAATGTACTTAAGTCCAAGTACAAGTACAAGTACTTGTACTTGAACCCAAGCCTGATTATATATATATTAAATATTGAAGTGATGAAATTACCTCCCATTGTTTAATGGTGCACCTTTCTTTTGCGTGCATATTCTTTACACACTCATCCCCCAGGCAACATATTACTGACCACCATTTATCCACATATCATATACACACACTTAAAGTACACGCCTCTCTTCTAGATAACACCTTACATACATCCCTACTACTAATATTCCTATGTGTGGGGGATAAAGAATTGCCCACATCGTATGTCCTGCGTGTAGTAGAAGGCGACAAAGGGACTGTGGTAGTTGGGTTGGCTGTCCACTACCATTTTTCTCTTGCTAGGAATGTTAATGCATGCCTCGGAGAAGGTCTGGATCGCCGTCAACGACCTTCTATCTATGAATCATATGGGTACATGGAATGTCAGAGGAATAAATGTTGAGGAGAAGAGGAGCGAGGTGATGGATGTATTCAGAAAGGGCAAATTTTATTTGCTCGCTGTGACTGAAACAAAGATGAAAGGAAACTGTGAAAGTGAATGTAGGGTGAAATGTGTGTGCTAGTGTGGAAAGGAATGAGAGGGGGAGAGAAGGAGCTGCGAAGGAGTGTACTGTGGCACAGAGCTATGGTAGATCATAACAAGGTGAAATCTGAACAAATCTGAGAGCAAATGAAGGAAGGAATTGTTAGCAGTGCAAAGGAAGTATGTGGGTGTGCTAAAGTAGGAAGTAAGAATGAAAACAGTGAGTGGTGGAATGAAGAGATGATGCAAGCGGCTAAAAGTAAAAAAGAAACGTGGTTGAATGTACTAAAAGCAAATGATGAAGTTTAAAAGAAAGATGCTTCTTTGGAATTATATAAGGAGGAAAAAAGAAAAACTAAAAGGTGCATACGTAGGAGAAAAGAAGAGATAAAAAAACAGTTTGAAAGGAGGATAAATGGCTACTTACAAGGGAATAGGAAGCTCTTCTGGAAGGAAGCGCGAAAGGTTAAGAATGAGAATAAGGGGAATCTGCTTAGAATAATGAAAAGGGATGGTGGTTTTGTAACTGAAGAAATGGATGTGAGGGGAATGTGGAAAGAACACTTCGAAAATCTGTATATTAGAAGTAACAAAGGTGATAAAGTGAATGTGTGGGTTTGATGGTGCAAGAAGGAATATGTGTTTTGAGAATGAGTTTATTAGCAAGGAGGAGGTAATGGGTAGAGTGAGAAAGTTGAAGAATGATAAATCTTCAGGTATAGATAAAAGAACGGAGACGTGATGGTGATTGACTGGATTCGGAAGTTGTGTAATAATGCATTTATGGAGGGTATAGTTCCGAGGCATTGGAGGAGAGCAGTAATAGTACCCCCTTATCTAAGGGTAAAGGAGATAAGGGGAACTGTAGAAATTATAGGGGAATTAGTTTATTGAGTGTTGTAGGGAAGATATATGCTGGTATTTGGTTGAAAAAGTGTGTCGAGTGACTGAAGAACTGATTGGTGAAAAGCAAGGTGTGTTTAGAGTGTGGTAGAAGATGCAGTGGATCAAATTCTTTACATTAAAGTTCAAACATTGAGAAATGAGGAAGAAGAAGAATAATGTATTTAGGTTTTATATTTGCAACAGGCGTATGATAAGGTTAATAGGGAAGCTTAATGGCAGCTGTAATAATATATGCAGTTGGTGGTAAGCTTCTGAACGGAATCAAAAGTATATATGGCGCTAGTGAGGTGTGTAAGAATAAATGGTGTCAAAAGTGATTGGCGTAGTATTAATTGCGGAGTGAGGCAGGGTTGGGTTTTGTCTCCTTGGTTATTCAATTTGTATATGGATGGGGTTATGAAAAAATTAGACTGGGGGGTGGCAGAAATAAAGAATGATGGAAAAT
>JABUQX010013108.1:30000-32500 GCA_015478945.1 Trachelipus rathkii | reverse complement strand
ACTATACAACAACACAGGTAACAACATACCGTCATGTAAGACCCTAGCACTCAAGACTAAGTCCCGTATACATCACCAACGCATTTTATGCACCAGCCACCTTCCTGGATCCAAACATATACCCTAAATATTTTAAACTCAGACACTTGTTCCAGCTACTCAAGATCTAACATAACTTCACACTGGGACGTCCTCACTCACAACCATACACCACTCTTATCTACGTTACTTTCAAACCCCTCCTTTTACCACACCCTGCCAAATCTCTCTATCATTCCTCTCAACTCCCTTCAGATTCGCCACACAAAACTAAATCAATCCGCATATAATAGGTAGACACCCTCCACTCATCTCCATATCTCTCCATCATTCTAAAACCATTTCCTGTCACGCCCACCTTCAATTCTTTCCATACCCATCCATATACAAATGAAATAACCAAGGAGACTAACACAACCCTGCATCACTCCGCTATTAATACTAAACATATCACTTTTGACACCATTTCTTACGCACGCCTCACTATTCATACATTCTTTTGATTCCATTCAGAAGCCTACCACCACACCACATATCACTAACACTTGCCATAGAGCTTCCCTATGAACCCTATCATACCCCTGTTGCAAATCCATAAAACCTAAATACAATTGTATTCTTCTTTCTTTCCTCATTTTCTCTATTCATTTGCTTTAATGTAGAATATTTGATAAACGGATCCTCTACCACTCTAAAGCACCTTGGCTTCACCAATCGTCCTCAGGCAACTCGGACGCACTCTTTTACCAAATACCAGCAATATATTCCCTACAACACTCAATAAACTTATTCCCCTATATTTCTACAGTTCCTTTATCTCCCTTACTTAGTATAAGGTACGTATTAACTGCTCTCTTCCTATCCCGCGGGGAACTATTCCCACCATAAGCTTTATTACACAACTTCAAGATCAAATCAATACCATCCTGCCTCCGTTCTTGATCATTTCACCAGTAAATTTCAATCTATACTGCAGATTACCAGTCTTCACTTCTCAACTCTACCCATTACTCCTCCTTGCCTAATAACCTCATCCCAAAATACCTATCCTTCATGCACCATCAAACCCACACACATCCACTATCACCTCTTCATTACTGCCATTTTTATAAAGATTTTCGAAGTGTTCTTTCCACAGTCGAAAATCTGCATAACATTGCAGTAATGAAGAGGTGATAGTGGATGATATGTGTGGGTTTGATGGTGCATGAAGGAATAGTATTTTGGGGATGAGGTATAGCAAGAGGAGGTTAATGTGGTAGGTGAGAAGTTGAAGGAATGTAAATCTGCAGGTATAGATGAAAATTTTACTGGTGAAAATTTTATAAGACGGAGCAAGATGGCGGATTGATTGATCTTGAATTGTGTAATAAGAGCGTTTATGGTGCGGAATAGTCCGAGGGATTGAAGAGCAGTAAATAGTACCCTATATAAAGGTAGGCGAGATAAATGGAAACTGTAGAAAATATAGGAAGTAAGTTATAGGTGTTGTAGGGAATAGATATGCTGGTAATTTTTGGTCAAAAGAGTGCGCCGAGTGCTGAAGGACTGATGGTGAAAGAACAAGGTGCCTTTTAGGAGTGCGTAGAGGAATCTGTGTATCAATATTGACATTAAAGCAAGATTTAGAGAAAAATGAGGAAGAAGAAGAATAAATTGTATTTAGGTTTTTTGGATTGCAACAGGTATGATAGGTTGATAGGGAAGTCCTATGGCAGAGTTAGTGATAGGTAGTGTTTGGTGGTAGGGCTTACTGAATGGAATCAAAAAGAATGTATGACGATTATGAGGCGCGTAAGAAAAAATTGGTGTCAAAATGATATGTTTATATTAATGCGGAGTGAGGCAGGTTGGGCTTATGTCTCCTTGGTTATTCCAATTTGTATATGGATGGGGTTATGAAAGATATTGAGGTAGGCGTGAGAGGTTAAATGGTGTTAGATGATGGAGATGGAGATGGATGGAGGGTGTCCTACCTATAATGCGGATTGATTTAGTTTTGTTGGCGGGAATCTGAAGAGTTTGAGAGAATTGGTAGAGAGGTTGGCAGGGTGTGTAAAAGAGGGGTTTGAAAGTAAACGTAGATAATAGTAAGGTTATGGTTGTGAGTGAGGACGTCCTCAGTGGAAGTTATGTTAGATCTTGAGTAGCTGGAACAAGTTTCTGAGTTAAATATTTAGGGTATATTGTTGGATGTGCCCCCAGGGGGGAAAAGGTTGGGGCTTTGGGTGGCCAATTAAAAAAAAAAATCGGGTTTTGGGTGAATGTATAGGACTTAGTCTTTAAGTGCTAGGTCTTACATGACGGTATTTGTAACCTGTGATTGTTGTTATAGTAGTCGAGACTATGGTCGGAATAAGAAGTATAGAGATCTAAAGTTCAATGTGTCAGATGGACAATCTTAGAGCAGGCTAGGGTGAGAAGAATTGATAAAATTGAGAATGAACGTGTTAAGAGTTGC
>JABUQX010013108.1:17500-20000 GCA_015478945.1 Trachelipus rathkii | reverse complement strand
TCTTCTCCGTAGAAAATATAATAATCTTTCTGGCTTCTCTTCTTCACAGTCTTTCTGGTATTTTACAAAGATTGCTAATTCTAAATTTGCTCCATCCTCTTTCTCTCCTTTAGCATCTTCCAACAAAACACTGCCGCTATGCCTTCTGCTAAAGCCAAGCTCTTCGCTCAAATCTTTGTTTCTAATTAAAGCTTTGTCCATCTAAACACTGCTCAAACTTATTTATGCTCAATATTGTAATTTCTTCCGTGATTAACACTTAGAAAGTGTACTGTTCCGATTGTATTCCTTCTGTGGTTCTCAAAACTTTCTCTTCCAAGTCTGTACACTACCTTTGTAAACTCTTCCCCTCTATTTTTCTATTTCGACTTTCCCTTCCTGCTGGAAATGTGTGCTCATTAACCCTGTACCAAAAAAAGAATACCACTCTTAACCTTCCAACTATCGTCCTATCTCTTTAGTTTTTGTTCTTTTTAAAGTTTTCGAATTTATCCTCAAGAAGATTGGGAAACATTTCCCTTCTTCTAGTCCTGCCTCTTATGGCCATTATAGCTTTCGTAAGAAGCTCTCTACTGATGGTCTTCTTTCTCCTCTTCTTGATTTTTGGTCCTCTGCTCAGTGTTCTGGCCAATCTCCACCTTAATTTGTAACTATTCATTAATGCCCTCTCTATTACTTCATCACCTACCCACTCTTACGCCGACGCCTAAACCCTTCATTAGTAATTTCATTTTAGTAGACGTCACTCCTAACAACAATTAGCCCACGCTAGAGGGCAGACCTTGTAGCAACTAACCTCTGATCTTTCACAAATTTCTAATTAAGGCATTAAGAACTAGACTGTTTTCATTGCCTCAAAAATTCAGTCCCTCCATTGCATTATTTTGCAAAATCTTCCAAACGACTATAACATCTTAGAAAAGACACCACTCAAACCTTCGTCTGTCTTTAATATTCTTTGTGTTTGTTTTTCGTAACGTTAATTAAAAGGATGACATTATTTCTCTTTCTCTAATCAGCTTCAAAAGGTTTAGATGTTGATGCGCCTTCATTAATTTCTTCTCTCCACTTCAGTGCTTCCTAATATATATATATATATATATATATATAATATATAGATATTAGATATAATATATATATAGATATATATATATATATATATATAATATGATATATATATATATATATGTACAATATATATATATATATATATATATAAATATATATATATTAGTAATATATATTATATATATATAGTATATATATATATATATATATATATATATATATATATATATATATTATATATATATATATATACGGTATATATATATATATATAGTAATATATATATATATATATATATTATATATAGATAGTATAGAGAGGTAGTATATATATATATATATATATATATATATTATACATATTATATATATATATATATATATATATATAGTATATATATATATTATTATATATAATAATATATATACTATATATATATATAATATATATATATGATATATATATATATATATATATAATATATATATATAATATATATATATATATATATATACGGGATATATATATATATACTATATATATATATATATATATATTATATTATATATATAATAATATAGATATATATAATATATATTATATATATTATAATATATATATATATATATATATATATATACCGATATATTATATATATATATACCAATATATATATATATATATTATATAATATATATATTATATATATATATATATATATATATATATATATATATATATATATATAGGCCTATATATATAGCCAATATATATATATATAATATATATATATATATATATATATAAATATATCATTAAAAAAATATATATATAATTATATATATATATATATATATAGCCAATATATATATATAATATTATATATATATATAATATATAATATATATTATATATATATATATTATATAATATATATAATTATATATATATACATATATATATTATATATATATATATATATATATATATATATATATATATATATATATATATATATATATATATTATATAGATATATATATATATATATATAGCCAATATATATATATATATATATTATATATAGTAATATATAATATACTATATATATATATATATATATTATATAGATATTATTATATAATATATATATATATATATTCTTAATATTAAACTTCTTCGAAAAAAATTCAAACTACGGCCATATATATATATATATATATATATATATATAGTTATATATATATATATATATATATATATATATCTATATATATATATAATATATATATTATAATATATATATAATATAAATATATATATATATATAATATATATATATATATATATATATATATATATATATATAATATATATAGATATTTTTTTTTTAAACATATATATATATATATAATATATACTAATATATATA
>JABUQX010013107.1:72500-74748 GCA_015478945.1 Trachelipus rathkii | reverse complement strand
TTGAGTTATGAATTATATAGGATTTTTGTTATTGAGCCTGATGGCACGTTTGATATTGTCCTCTATAATTATATACTTGGTTGTGTTTATTCATTACTACTTTATTAACTCTCACCTTTGCAGCTGTATTTGACCCTTATATTATATGAGGATACTATGTACCATAGGATACTAAATAATAATCACTTATTATCATACTAACTTCAATTATATCTTCTTACATCGTATATTTAACTATACTACTAGCTATGTATTATATATATCATTATTTTCTTCACTAATTACATTCACTATGATACCTAGCATAATATAAATATATACCTCTATTAATCATATTGTGAGTGAGTCGTCTTACTATTTCTTTGCTGCACTTTTCCTCTCTATATCTTTCTTAATTACTTGATTATATTTATGTTTACCTATTATTTAATATATCCTTTACCCTTTCTTTATACTGTTAGATATTTTATATCCATATCAGCTCATTATGTATTTACTATATTATTCTATTTATATAACTTATATATATACGTATTTATGTTATATATATTTATATTATATATATACATTTTTTTATTATTATTATTATCCTATATTTATATATTAAACTATTATATATATATATATATTACTGGTATATATAACCTTATTATTATATACTTAGTTAATACTACTTATTATATTATTTATTTATTCTTACCTTTCATTTAGTTCACGTTATCTCTCTTATACACCTCACCCTGTCTACCCCTGTCTGGCTAGTACGAGAAGTAGCATCCGTAATTAAATATTAGATCTTCAATTTTATAGGGGACTCCAGGTGTGTAGCACTGTGATTGGGTTACCCTGTAACATAGAAATATGCATTAGGAGGTGTCACGAAATGTACTTATGTCAATATAATATAGCTTTATACGCCTGATGTCCAATTCCAATGTAATCTTTTTTATCTGTATACGTCTGGTCGTTACTTTTTCCGAGTTATTTTTTTAAAGTCCGGTAATCAATATCTTTCATACTATCTATATCTCTAATTAATACGCTGTACAATTCCCAAATATGTCTTCTTACTGTGCTTTTCCTTGATAAGTAACATGTCACTACTTCTCATTCGTAGTAATATATTCTATCTACTAGGGCCCTTATCTATTCTGGAATTTAATTGCCCTTTCAATAATAAAATAAATATTATTAATACATTTTTGATTACTTTTTTAAATTAAGTACTAAATATTTTTGCTCTTGGATTCCTTGACCAAGCTTCCAATATACCTCTGGGCTGAGTGGCTTCCTCTCTATCTCAGGTCTCTCTCTCTTCTTCTCAGTATCTCTCTACTTTTTTTCTCTATATATAATATATTATATTCTATATATAATATATATATATAATTTATTTTATAATTAATTATATATATATATTTTTTTAAAGAGATTATTTACTATATATATATTATATTATAATATATTATATTTATCTATATCTATTTATATTATATATTAATTATATATATATTAAATATATATTGTAGTAGAACAGAAAAAGCTATTGAGATTATAAAAGGAAAGTTAAATTTTTAAAACTTTAAATCCGCCTTCACATTATTCTATAGCTCAGTAGAGTTATTAGATCCCAGACTGATGTGTTGTTTACCCTAGACAGTAAATAAGAATTAAACACAGATTGTAAATAACTCATTAGACCTACATGTGATCGACTCAAGTAGAAATACAAGCATGACCATCCCCAGCTCCTCATCGGAACCACTAGTATATCATATATATAATAGATGTTATATGTAATTAGTAGCATTTATATATTTATATTTATGCATTATATTTTATTCTATTTTTATATTTATATGTATTATATATATCTCATATTAAATATATATTTCTTATCATATATCAATAAATTTCTATAATTATCTTACTATTATTTTTATTTATAAATATATATATATATTTATATATTGACTATATAATATATTTAACTTATATTTTTATATATTAATTATATAATATTATATATATTTTTTAAATATTACTTTTTTTATTGACATATTATTTTTTATTATTATAATATAATTATATATATATTATATATATCTATATCTTATATATATATTATCTATTAATATATATATTAAATATTTATATATATTATCATATTATATATATTCTATTATTCTAATAATTATATATTTATATATATATATATATTTTAATCTACATAGGCTTATATCTAGGT
>JABUQX010013107.1:50000-65000 GCA_015478945.1 Trachelipus rathkii | reverse complement strand
TATAAATATTTTTTATCAATCCTTATTGAGCTGTTACTAACGAGGTAGGCATAAGTCGATTATAAAGGAATTATTAATCTTTATTATGTAGTGTAACAGGTTATTTCATGCTAGTGTTCATACCTAGGACACATCACGGTTCATTTTATTAAATTCATTCTAATTTTGTATTCTTGAAGAGAGTGATGGTGCCCAGAGTGTACACTTTTGAACTATTATTATTTCATCTCGTGTTATTATTTCTTATTAATTTCGTGATTATAGATTAGGATCGTACTTGTTATTTAATTATTATGTATTATTATTATTATTATTATTATTATTATTATTATTATTTTATTTATTATATATTCTATTTATTTATTATTTCATTATTATTTATTATATTATTTCATTATATTATTATTAAATAATATTTTATTATTACTTATTTTATTTATTATTATTATAGAGTTTATCATTATTATTTTTATTATTACTGATTATTATTATTATTATTATTATTTATATTATTATTATTATTATTATTATATTATTATTATTATTGGTTATTATATACTTATTATTATATTTATTATTATTAATTATTTATTATTATTAGTATAGTATGTGATTTTATTATTATTACTTCTATTATCTATTATTAAAAAAATTTTTTATTATTATTTTCTATTTTTATTATAATTATTAAAATTCTTACTATGATTATTATTATACTTATTGTAATTATTATTGATTATTATTATTATTAATATTAATATTTATTATTATGATATTTTAATTTTATTATATTATTTTAATTATTATTATTTATTATTATTTTATTATTATTATTATTATTATATTATTAATAATTAATATTATTATTATAAATTATTGTATTATAAAGGAGGAATATAAATCATACAATTCTTTAGTAATAAGAAAATCAAAATAATATTTATATATAATATATATACTTATATATATCAGAATCATTATATATATATATATATATATATTATATATATAATATAAATATTATATATATATATATATATTATATAGAGTACATGTACGGACTACGTGCACTTATAATCGAAATTGTAAATTGTTATCTACAAAATTATATACGCTATATTATAATATATATAGTTCTCCACCTATACTGATATATCAACCTATATTTCGATCGCATATTTAGTATAGTCAACTAATATATATCAGGTGCTTCATATATATTAATATTTACTTTCGCCTAGTTAATATATATAATATATATATATATATATATTTCGGTTTGATTTATTTGCATTATGAAATTGTAATGTTTCACAAAATTATATAGAAAGGGATCACTATATACATTTAAGACAAGAATGCAGTAAATTTAACTTACCCAAAAGAACTTTTGTCTTAAATCCTTTTTCTTCAATATTAATATTGCAGTATCTCTTTCTTTATTATAGTATCTTTGTTACATTATCTTTTATGTATTATTTTCATCCTTATAACTGTGACAATTTATCCTTCCTCAAGTTTTCACAAAACTTATATGTATATACATATATTAATATACAGTACCTACTAATTTAGTACGTCTGTATGTCTCATATGCTTAGTTATTATACTTATATGCTCGAACTTATAACATTATAGATATGGATGATATTAAGTTATCTATTTTGCACGTAAGTATATTAATAATCCTCAATATAATATATTATACCTACTTACCTCACTATTTAAAAATAAAGTTATAGTATAGCTTGCCGTATACTAGTAAGATAATTATTGGTGACTAAACTATGCTAAAACATATTAATCCTTTACAAATATGTTCATCAACCTTACTTATAAATTATATATTATACTATATATATATATATATATATATTAATCTAATATAACTTTATTATACTTTATTCACATAATTATAATTTACTACACTTTTATTAGACTTTAGTAATCTATATTAGTATATACTACATACATCAATTCCAATGCTCTCTCACCTATTACCCATTATATTATCCATCATTTACTTATATACTAGCATTATAGCTACCATCTCTTCTACATCACCTATACTTCATTTTCGCATTTCCTTTTCACCCACACGACCCCAACAAACTTTACTACAGCACACCGACATTACATTTTTAAACACGTGTTTACCACCCTTCTCTCATCTTTGTTTCAGTCCATTTCATTTCAATTTACTGAAGAATCACTACCACAGCCGAGCACATTAAAATTCTGTGCCCACTTTTAAAAGACTAACAATCACCTCTCCATTCCTCTTATTCTCCATTTGCATCCACCTTTGACCCGACTCTCATAGCGACCCTTTTACCTCTGTTAACAATAAACTCATCTTACAAAGATAATTAAAAGACGACTTCCAAATTTTGCACACAAAGCCCAAATATCTCTATAGATTACCCCATCGCAGTACTCTGTCAACACTTGCATAGTGTTTCCACAAGGCAGTTGTAGATTTGATTAACATACAGCGCATCATAAGCCTTTCATTTCCGAGGGGGATGTGCTATGGCGCTAATCGTCACAAATCAAAGTCAAGACAATTTCATAGGGACATGGCATAAGTTGGGTTAGATTACAATCTGGATAGAATTTCAAGCCAACCTACCTTAGACCACCGTCTGGCCTTGACGTCGAGCCTTACTCAGCTTGCACGACAACAGGCGCTTTGCGAACAAATACGATGTGTTTCATTTTTTTCTTGATCAACTCACCACTCTCTGCTAGCTAATCAGGCTTATAAAAAACGGGGCATATCAGGTGCTGTCTGTCAAGATCTGTGTTCTAGTTTAAAGAAAGGTGATGTGATATCATAAGCATGATGATGAAAATCATACGATGCATATTATGTATACTTAGAATAGGAATGAGTGATGGCTCTGACTTGTCATAAAACAGATAAAGCGCGCTATATAACCATTAAGGGTAAATATGGAAATTGTACCTACATTAACCTATTAAGCAAAATGTATATATATTATTATATTAATATTATTAATAATTTAATTATATATATTAATTATTTAATATTATATATATTATATTTAATATATATACTAATATATATTTAATCATATTATATAATTATAATATATTAATATTAATATATATTTATTATAATATTATTAATTAATAATATAATTATATATAGTATATATATATCATAATTATATATTATTTATATTTTTAAATTTTACTTTATTAATTTAATATCTTATTTATATATTAAATATTTTATTAATTTATTATTTAATTATATTATTATTAATTATTTATTTAGTAATAATATATTTATAAATAATTTAATTTTATATAATATACAATAAATTCTTAATAATTTTTTGTTACATTAAATCTGGATACAAAATTAATCGGTAGCGAAATTTAGCCGGTGAGATGTCTGATGTTAATTATAATATGTACTATAGTTATTTATTTGCGCGAATTAGACTTGATGTACTAGATTATATATATTATGGTTATCACCATATTATCTCACTATATAATATATTATAATTATATATATTGTATATTATATATAATAATAATATACTATTATAATAATATATATTTTATATAGTATATTATATACGTATATATATTATATAATATTTATAATCTAAGTGATCTCAGAGTATATTATCATATACTTTATTATTATACATATACCTTAATTTACTTAATATAACTATAAGTTCCTAAATCATAATGTCAGATATTGGTACCATAGCTATAAGTTTCTAGATCATAACGTAATTTATGTTGTATAATATCTTTATAATAATAAACCGTCATATTAATTATTTATACCATATATAAGTACTAACATCATACTACTGTGTGAAACTTTTCTTTAAAAACATTATATTTTGACAAATATAACTTCGCCTAATGAGAAGTTGAAGTGTTGCTCGCAATATTAAACCACGAATTAACTGTTCACCTTACTTTCAATTGGATAGATAAAAGTATTATCCAAGAACATAAACGATATAGCAAAATATAATAGATTTTGTATACTTTAAATAGAAATATTAATCACAGTATATAAATATACAATATCTGATGTATATATATTCGGTTCATACGACTAAAGTAAATATTATATTTAAGAGGAATGGTATACAGTATTAAAATGTATAAAAATCAATTGAGACGCAAAAAATCAAATCTTCCTAATATTGTATAATCTATTTTTAAAAATAAATATCAATACCTACGGTTATCAAAATGAGTACCAGCTAAATTCTAATACTACAACTCTCGTTCAAATATCTGTAAATTATCATTATTTCATATTTATGATGTTGGTTGGAACGTCTTTACCGAAAATAAAAAAGATAATACAAGGCTGAGTATCAACATAAAAATTAATAGGTGAAGCAACATGACTGAGAAAAAGGAAAATCGTGAACAGAATGCTGGGAAATTTTATTCGAAACTGTATTTTTGATTTTAACACTCTCGAATGAATAATAACAACATTATATTGAACTAATAAATAAATTATTAGAAAGAAAAAAAAAACAAATATTAAATACTTGTATCATTTTACCATTCATTTCCATGAAATCATTTTACTGGTTGGGTTTAGAGGAAACTAGTTCAAAAATGCCTCAAACCACCTCCACCAAATGCTTTAACGCAGATGAAGATAATGCAAATCCGTGTCAACGAAATGATAACTTATACACACTTATTCTGTGTGAATTTCACTCGAGGGCTATACAAGAAATCGTTGGTATATCCACTTAATAACAACTACCCTTAATAAAATATTTAAAAATAGGACAGTAGTAGTAAATATTGACTGTCACTTTCTAACTTGGGAAATGAAATAATGATTCTAAATGAGATGCGCAATCCTCTATTTTTGGTTTCAATCACTTGATATTCCACAACCACTTTAAGATAAATATTATTAAAATCCAACATAATCCCCATTCATATCAGCCATTAAGTTAAGATTACTAAACGTTCGACTTTAACAATAGAGAGAAATTATGACAAATGTATCCAAAATAGCATGTTAATGTAATAGGATTTCGTTTTACTACACTAAGTCCACCAATATAAATTTTAGCAATCCTATTATTTAATGGCCATAAAGGTAGTAACACATACATAAGTTTCCAAAAAAATAAAAATAAATAAGTTACTATAATCTTTAGTAGGTAATTTTTTAGTCATCTAAAACAAAATTCAAAATACTTCGGTTTATTTATTCAAATATGGAGTACGGCGGAGCTTAATTTCATCTAGGATATACTTATTTTCCGATACTTTTTTCTCTCGTCGATATAATAGAGTTCATTATTTTTTTTGATAATTTAACTTATTAAAACGATCAGTAGCATTATAGTTCCTTACATATAAAGCTGATTACTTTAACTGGGAACTAACCTTTTTATTCGATAACTGTATCCTCTTTTATTTCGCCTATAACACTCTCGAATGAATAATAAAACATTATTATCATTTGATTTCTTTACCTTACTGACTGGAACGTAAATTTAAAATACTTGGAAATTAATAAATTAAAACTCGTTGTATTCATTTTTTTAAAAATAACTATGTAAAACACACTAAAAAATGCTTTAAACAAATAATGATCTAAATAATTATACAACTTACACCCTTGTACACTATCTACAACTACCAAAGATCATCTAAGTCAATATCACTTAAAGCCATACACTATAAAAATATTTAAATAAAATATAAATACATATATGTAAATCTAAAGAAATATTAAATACTTAATTTTTATTCAAAAAAAATTTTACAACAGTATCACAAATAGCAGAACTTACATATACTACTATCATTAGGTAAAAATTCCACTAGATGCTTTTTCGTGAGTAACTATATACATAGGATCTGACAGACGATGCAATAAATGACAACGTGATATGAATATGTTGTGCCATCATCTTCGGTGAGAGATAATTATAAAACATGACATTTACGATCACAAAATATATTAAATAAAATTTATTGACCAATAATAATAATACCTGAGTTTCTTCCAATTGCTGGCAAATTAATCTAAATTTAAAGCTTTTAGAGAAGAATTATTTACCCTTCCAGATTAGAGCCAATGGGGTGCTGTGCTAAATTTAAGAATACCTTGCTAATATCAGTTTCAAGAATATAAAAATATGAAAGAAAAATTGATAAACATCTAAATATGCAACTTTCCTCGCAAAACACTACTTCCACAATTTTTTGTATTAAAAACGGTAAGAGTCTGAAATACGTTTATTTAATATACTCAAAATACCTTAACGATTCTCCTGAAATTTCAAATAATAGATAAATCCTCTTTCTAATAACTGATGTTAATTTACCTCCGAGATTGATAAATAATTATTATGCTAATAATGCTATTTAAAGTTATTTTTTAATATTAATATATTTCTCCTTACATCAATATACTTATAATATACTTATATAATTGATTATATAATAATAATATAATAATAATAAATAATTAATTGATGAATAATTAATAATATAATCAATAACTTACTATATATAATAATCACCTATTACCTGATATGATTACATTATTCATTATTATATATACAACAAAAGCAATGATTAATCACTGTATTCATCTTATTAGCTATTTATTATAATTAAAATAAATATTTCAAATATATTTATAATAACACTTTATAATTCATATATATAGTATATATATATATATATATATATATATATATATATATATATATAGTTATATATTATATATAATAATATATATATATATATATATATATAATAATTAGTATACTATTCTGCCTTGTTGCTCAAATATTGTGTACAAAAATTTAGAGATTGGGTTTCCGCTCGGGCCATGATTAATTATATGGTGGGAAGATAAGGGGTAGAGAACAAAAGGGATAATGCTAGTATTGGAGGCTGCCCTTTTCGCCCAGGGTTCATAGACGTCATACAATAAAGAAATGATAATCCAACACCTCCACACATTCACACTCCCCTCTCTTCAAAGTACACTCTCTTTCACTGCACGCGGCCAACATCTTTCTTTAATCTCTTCATTTCCTCATTTTGGAATTGGAGATATTGAGAATGATTACAGTTTGTTTCTTGTAGATCGCTGATCTCTTCCAATTTTCCGTTGCCTACTGATCTACTCCTAGGCTAAGTCCACTAATTTACTCTTTGTCCTTTCAACGGTGGTATTGCTTTCTGAAAGCCAAAGAGATCCTAAGTCATTTGAAGATTATAATTCCCCACGCAGCAATCATCCTGGAGTCTTTTTTGTACTTTTTTTGTTCATAGCGGTTAAAGGACAGTGGTCTGACTGAAGTATGAACTCACGCCCATTCAAATAAGGTTCATATTTTCTAACTCCAGTCACAATAGCTCAAGCTTCTTTTAAAATGACGGAATACCTCTGCTGAGTCGGTGATAGCTTCTTACTCCCATAAGCTATAGGATGTAATATTCCTTCTTCTTCTTCTTGTAATAGAGCGTATCCTAAAGTAGTATCAGAAGCACCTACTTGCATGGTAAATACTTTTTCGAGTTGAGTCATCTTTAAGATCGGCTTTGACGAAAGGGCTTTCTTCAGTTGGGCGAAAGCTTGCTGATATTCTTCCTTCCGTCGTATCTTCGTTGGTTCACCTTTCTTAGTTAATTCAGTTAAAGGGAATGCTATTTCTGAATAGCCCTTCACAAAATCGCGGTATTAAGATGTTAGTCCGGGGAAAGATCTTATTTGTTTCTTATTTTTCGGCGGCTCTGCCTTAGGTATTTTATCTACATTGTCGTCACGTAGATCTTTAATCCCATTCACAATTTGGTGACTCACACTTCGATGGGGGATCGTGTAAGCTTCTTCCTCTAGTCTTCTTAGCACAATTCTGATCGTGTCTAGATGTCGTTTCAAGGTCGGTGAATGAATTATAATATCGTCAATATAAAAATTGACATCATATATTTCATACAGAATCCTCTCAAGGCCTTTAAAAATGTAGCACTGGCATTTATCATACCATATGGTAGCTTAACATAAGCATAATGCCGGTCTTTTGCAGAGAATCCTGTTTTGAAAGCATCAACGTTTTTTGAAGAGACTTGCCAGTAGCCCTTTGAAAGGTCATGTTTAGTTAAATACCTGTCGGCCGAAAACTTAGTAAACAACGTCTGGGTTGTCATCATTGATTCAGGATCAAATATTGTTACTTTTTTAAGGGCCCGATAATCTGAATGTACTCTTTTTATCCAGTCTTTTTCTGAACTACCACCACTGCGGCTGCATAAGTCGATTTCACAATGACCCCCATTTTAAGCATCTTGTCAATATCCGTTTTAACTCTATCCTTGTGGTGTATGGTAGAACATAGGGCTTACCCTGATTGGGTTGTTGTCCGTCAGATCTATCGTTTGTTGATCATGACGAGCAGTTCCGGGTATGTCTGTGAAAATATCCTTATAGGGCTCCAAAACATCCATGAGTTTAGTCCTCATCTTTTCTGAAATTGTTTCACATATCTTTAAATCTTTAAATCTTTTAATTGTGAAGTCCATAATGGGTACAGTTATTTCTTATTCATTTTCATCCTCCAGCAGGATGGCTGAGGCTCCTACTTGACCTATATTTCCTTCTTCATTATTTTTATCATCTCTTGAGATGAATTTTTTAAACAAGTTGATATGATAGGTTTTCACCATATCTCCGACTTTTATTTTGTAATTATCTTTTCCATATGGGGCAATCACTTCATAGGGACCACCCTACCTCATCAACATCTTGTTGTGAGACGTAGGTATGAGTACTAGAGCAAACTCCCCTATCTTTACTGTTCTGTTCCTGAACCTCTTGTCATAATATTTTATCGGCTTGATTTGAGCACGTGACAAGTTCTTCCGTGCTATCCGAAGAGCTTCGTTTAAGCGCTGTTGAAGATCAAAAACATACTTATATGAGGTCTTTGCTTGTTCTGGATCTATGTCTCTAGACCACAATTCTTGTAAAATCTGCGTAGGTTCTCGTACAGATCTACCATAGAGTAATTCAAACTGTGAGAATCCTGTGGATTCCCGTTGTGCTTTCTGCATGCGAACAAAAGTGGCTCGATGAATTTGTTACACTTCGGCACCTGTTCGTGGCACATTCTCTTCAACATGGTTTTTAATGTTCAGAGTTTAATCTTTCAGTAACTCCTTGAGTCATTGGATGGAAAACACTGGAATGTATCTGCCGGAAATTAAACATTCTTGGTACATCCTTCATCAATAGTAACGTGAACTGAGTTCCATTATCTAAAAGAACTTCTTTTATGACACCCAACCGCATGAAAATGCTCATTAGACTCTCAGCTATTTTCTGAGCTGAAAGACACTTAAGTGGTATCACTTCGGGGTACCTGGTCGCACTGTCAACAAGGGTTAAGATATATTAATGCAATTCAGAAGATGGAGGAATTATAGGTCCGATCAGGTCAATGACGACCCTCTGAAAAGGTTCTTCTATAATGGACATTGAGCACAGTGGTACTCGAGGTACTCTTCCCTTTGGGCATGTCCTTTGACAAATGTCACATTAATAACAGAAGTGGGTAACATCTTGGTATAAGTTTGGCCAATAGAAAGTATGTAAAATTTAACTTGAGTCTTTTTCACTCCTTGATGTCCACCAAACACTTCGTCGTGAGCGATTTTTAAAACCTGGCTTAGGTACTATTTTGGTACAATCAAAACATTTCTTTTTCTGCTATTTTCAATGATCCTCTTGTGTAATAACCTATTTATAACCAGGTACTTCTTCTCTCCTATTACTATTGAGTTCCACAGTCTCCTTAATGTAGGATCATTATTTTGCTTTGCAGCAAACTCTTTTCTGTTTCTAATGATATATTTAAGTTTATCATTTTCCTGGCATGACAATGTTTCACTCGGAGTAGCAATGCTTGGGTTTTAATCACATGTGTGATCTTCTGATAAAACTGTGGTTTTGCTTTCGAATGAGTATTCGCCGTCCTTTTAACATCAATACACTGGGTACTACTACTGTGGTCTTCTGCAGGAGGTTCTTCTGTAGTGCTATTTTCTATTAGTGGTTCCTTCTTCTCTTCTAATGCCTCGATGGTGCGACAATCAGGTTCAGGGCTCTTCTTTTGAGTGACCAGAGTTACGTTGTTGCTCACTACGCTATTTGCCGTACTAACTTCTGTCTTAGTTATGTGCAGGGATTGTAACTCCCCGCGAGTTTTAATTGCTCGCGTTGCGCAGAGACTAGTGTCCTTGGACCTATCACACTTGACATCAGACTGATCAGGAGGTAATACTCCCTCAATATTGCCAAGAATTAAATCGTAGACCACGTCCGGCATTATCACTGCCTTTGTTTTTACGGTGTAGTACTGGGTATCAATTTCCACGTTGGCTAGCGGTACACGCTTTGCGTTGTTATCAAGTAGCCTCATGTTGGTGTATTCTCTTGTGTAGAGGGACTTCGGAAGAAACTTCTCCCTGAGAACTGTTCCCTTGCCTCCAGTGTCTCTAAGACATCGGACATAGTATCCATTTGCAAATCCATCCACCACAGGCAAACGATGGGGATTGTCATCCGCATCTCTCATAGAACAAAATTCTACTGTCTTCACCACATTTTCTTTAGAAGACATCATCATGGATGTCCTTTTTCTCTGTAATATCGACGGCTGCAAACAGTAGTGCCTGGGTCAGATTTATGGTACCTAAGTTGAGTATTGAAGCTTCTAATACTGAACTTCTTGGAGTGATACTTGACAGTTTTTAGCAATATATCTTTGTTTGTTACATCTGTAACAAACAACTATGTCTTTCTGATCAGTCTGAGTTCTGACTGAATCTTTTCTGTTGTAGTTACCTTGCGCAAGAGGTTAGCCGGCTCATTCGAATTATTATTAAAGTTGTTAATACTTGGTGCTGGCTTATGATACTTATTTTCTATGTATGATCCATTGTTTCTTTTATTTCTGAGGTTCTCATTCCAGTGACTATTTCTGTGTGTCAGATTCAACCTATGTGCATGCAAATAATTTTCAGAGCTTGCTATAAAATCTTCACTTCGTAGGTCGACCGTTACACTCGCGCATTGCTGTTGCCACTCGACCGCCCATTGCATTATTATGCACCATAGTCTCTTTCTTCTGCAGATCATTCGTTTCCTTCGCGCCAGGCATTATCACATCTTCGACAGGGTCTTGCGCCCCTTGCACCAGGGATATTCCCTATTATTAAGTCGTAAATAGCATTGTCAAGAGCGTACAGTTAGTGTTGGGGGGGATGTTGAAGTGTATGTGTTGTGTTGGTGTGTGTTTATGTTGTTGTGTTTTGTTTTGTTGTTGTTATTGCTGCTGTTGTTATGGTGTATCTTTATAATAATAATTTGCGTTTTTGTTCTTCTGCTTGTTGTTGATGCGACATTAGTTTATAGTATGTCTTTATGATAATAATAATAATAATAATAATAATAATAATAATAAAATAATAATAATAATAATAATAATAATAGATAATAATTATAATAAATTAGATAATAATAATTAATAATAATAATATAATAATAATAATAATAATAATAGATAAAAAATAATAATAATATTAAAATAAAGCAAAATTTGTTGTAGTAGTAGTAGTATTAGTAGTACTAGTAGTAGTAATTGCTGAAATAGTAGCATTAGTAGTTGCTGTAGTAGTGGTGGTAGTAGTAGTTGCAGTTGCTGGAATAGTAGAAGCAGAACATCACATTTTCTGTATGATTAAGAGTAGGGAATTAATGCATAATTAATAATGATAATAATAATAATAATAATAATAATAATAATAATAATAATAATAATAATAATAATAATAATAATAATAATAATAATAATAATAATAATAATAATAATAATAATAATAATAATAATAATAACAATAAAACAAATCAAAAATATTTAAAAAACTTTGAAATAATTTTTGTTTAACATGGGGTGCTGAAAAATAACCAAGAAGATTAATTAAAAATACAAAATGTTAATAAAGTTGGCTGATTAAATAATAAATAATATGATGTAAAGCTATGTAAAAGCAGTAAAGCATTCAAAGCAGTTTAAAGCAGTTTAAAGCAGGAAACGCAATAAATGCAGAGAGGCGTCTATATATCATGCCCCTTTCTAGTATGCTTAGGCATATTGACTGGCTATTGATTTACTGTTTACTGCTTTAGGGTTGTAAAGTATATGTTTTAATGAAAATTTCGATAAAATTTTATTACAAAAATGCCTGTAATATGTTTACTATCTAGTTCATCGTGAAGGTAAATAAAATATGCAGTGTTTGGGCATGTTGATTCTCTTTCTTGCGTTGTTGTTGTTGTTGTTGTTGTTGTTGGTTGTTGTTGTTGTTGTTGTTGTTGTTGTTGTTGTTGTTGTTGTTGTTGTTGTTGTTGTTGTTGTTGTTGTTGTTGTTGTTGTTGTTGTTGTGCTCCTCTGGTATTTGCGTATGTTTGTAGGAGTTTGATGTCTGTTGTTTGATCTTCCTGTTGTTTTTGTTGTTGTTGTTGTTCGTTGTTGTTAGTTCTGTTTAGCGTTGTTGTCTGTTGTATGTGTAGTATGTGTTTGTATGTGTGTTGTATGTTGGTGTTGTGTGTTGTTGTTGGTTGTAGATGTTTTATGAAATGTTGGTTATCGTATAGTATACCGATTGTTGAGATAGATCCTCGACAAGTTGTTGAAGAATAGTCATCGATTAGATCTAGACTCAATGCCCAAGCCGTTTCATAGTGTGGTAATTATGAATTTGAGACTCAGCACTTCATATGTCTCTACAGCGTGTGAGGATGAAGCTCTAGCATGCTGATTGAGTATGCTTTTGAAAAAGTATGTGCGACTGTGAACAAAAGACCATAGACAGAACACTTACATGCTGGGCCGAGCGATGGGTAGTAATAGCCTATCTCACTTAGTATAGCCGATAGTTATTTATTAGTAATTATAATAGTAATATCTCCTCTCCGCTCTCTTAAACTCTTCTCTTCGTCTCTCTCTTCTCTCGTCTCTCTCGCTTCTCGCTAACCTCATCTACTCTTATCCTCTCTCTCTCTCGTGCTGCTCTGCGGTGAGTTATATTTACTATATCCTTTTTGTTGCGTTTAAATTATAATAATAATAATAATGAATGAATAAAATAATATTAAAACTACTTAATTAAATAATAATAATATAATATAATAAAATGGATAATAATAAAATAATAATAATAATAATAATAATAATAATAATAATTAATAAATTAAATAATAATTACGTATATTAATAAAGATAATAATAAAATATAAATTAGATTAATAATAATAATAATAATAATTATAATAAATAATAATAATCAAATAATAAAAATAGATAAAAAATAATAATAATAATGTAATAATAATTAATAATAAATGAATATTAAAATAATAATAATAATAATAATAATAATAATAATAATAATAATAACAATAATAATAAATAATACTAATAAATTAATATACTATAATAAAATGTAATAGCCGAACCACCTGGCAGTTAAAATAAATAATACATTAAAATATCATAATCATAATGGTTTATGAAAATACGATGTGAAATTGTAATAATAATATAATAATAATTAGAATAATAATAATAATAATAATAATAATAATAATAATAATAATAATAATAATAATAATAATTAATGAGAGTAATAATAATTTAATATAATAATAATAATAAATTAACATTATTATTCATTCAATTTTTTGAATAAGAATAATAATAATGAAATATGTATAAAATATAAATAATAATATATATCGATAACCATAAATGGAATAATAATAAGAATAATAATAATAAATATAGAAATTCTACTTCAGCTTTTGTTTTAATAAGGGTTTACTTTTTGCTTCCAACTCCCTAGAATATTTTTTTTCTGAGATATTCATGTAATTTTGATTCCCTTAATATTATCTAGAGAATAATTCACATATGAATAGCAAAGTAAGACGTCATATTTATATTTATGTAGATCCAACCTGGTGTGTGTGCCGTAAACCTCGGACATGCGCAGGGGTTTGATTCTTACATAGAATGAATATTTTAACACTAGATTTAAAAAATTAAATTTCAAATTAGAATTAGATTTTTAGACTTAGCATTTCCAGTATTAATATTTAATTTAACAAAGACAGAAAACGTCAACTTTATGTTAAATAGTCTAGTTTTCATTCTTATGATGTTTAGAATGTAAGCCTTCAGCTATTTCAGTTTTGGTGCTTCGACATGAGAGTGTAAAATTAGAGAATGATTCTTGAAAAAATATCAGGTATAGTTTTCTTGTTAGCCAGTGAATAAATGTTCTCACACGTGTGTATTAGATGGATAGGCAAAGTGGGGTGTATATGCAAAGGGGTGGGGTAAATGCATGTAAATTATAACATATATATATGAATATAATTATATATATAATATATATTATATATAATATTATATATATATAATTATATATATATATAATATATATATCTATATACTATAATATAATATATATATATATATATATAAATATATAGATATATATATATATATAATATATAATACTATATAATATTTATCTATATTAAAGCTATATAAATATATATAAATGAGTATTATATATTTGGAATATACCTTTTGAAATCCCTAGTATTATATTTATATTCTTATTTACTTCTATATATATATATCACTATATTTATATATATATGAATATATATAATATATTATGACCATATATATATTATATATATATAATATATATATAGATATATATATATAATTATATACTATATATATATATATATATATATATATATTATATATTATATTATATATATATATATTATATATAAATATTAATATATATATATATTATTATATATATATATATATATATATATATATATAATATATG